>CABHPP010145808.1:19865-34380 GCA_902168425.1 Peromyscus attwateri | reverse complement strand
TTTGCCACAGAGTGGTATGAACATTGATCTTTTCCCATATTCCTGGTCAGAAGTCTCTTGGAGCAGGTAGTATTCCTATGCACCCTCTATGCTTTGCCACTGTTTCCACCTAGTCTAAAGCCTTCCAGACAGTTGGTTTTCAATAAATACTTGCTGAATTGATTTTGAGCTTCAGTGAAATGGCCCAGGATCTCCTACACTGGAACAAAGCACCTTGCAGATGGCACGTGTGTGTGGCTGCACCAATGGGGCAAGGCATTCGCGGCAAATTCTTCATCTAAATGGTAGATGCTCGAAAGGATTTTCACAAAGGATCATCCACCGGCAAAAGCAACAGAAAAACAGGCCTGTGCTATCCATATTTCTCATGTTATTCTAACGATTCGGTGGCAATTCATTTGTTTGGTTAGTATATGTAGTAGACTTCAGTGTTAGATTCAGAATAAAGCGAATTTGCATTGGCATACTGACTTAACTCACTAGTGCATTATTACTGTGTAAGCAGGTGTACGTGCGACTACAAATAAATGCTTGCTGATGGAATCCCAGCAGGGCGTCTGATGAGTTTTCATTTTGTTGAACCTTACCCAGGAAATTACTGTGTAAAAGGCTTTGCTATTAGTTCTTTTCCTGAAATATCGCTTAGCTACACCTGGCCAAATTCATGGTGATTATACTAACCATACAGACAGGTTACTAGAGAAATCTACCCAGCCCTTTTTACTCATTTTCTCAAACTGATTACTGAAAAGAGAGATATCCAAACACCTTACCAATATTCAAATCTTAAAGGATCCAATAAGAGAGTATCAAAAAATTTAATAAAACAAAGAATAAAAGAAATAAATCCTTACTAAAAGTAGAATTTGTATTAGATAGTATCAACTCTAATATTTGGGATACTGTGGAGTACTAAATATATATATATATATATATATACACATACATATATATATACATGTATATAAAATAAACCTTACCTATACCCAGTATAGAACTAAATATACTTACTAGAATTACATAAACCTCTTTAATTTATTAGATGCTGTGTTAAACAGTGACAGTGAAAATAAGAACTCTCATTGTTCCAACCCCTGACCACATCTTTTGGTTTTTATCATAACAATTGTGTGGCATGGTCATAGTCACTCAAAGCTGTATAATGTGTTTTGATAGCCTTATTAAGATACACAGTTAATTTTGGATTTAAGATTATAAGAAAACAAGCACATATTAAAGACTTTCCTTTTAGGATATTCTCTAAGATTTCAGTACCAACAAACGTAAGATGGTTTTTGATTTCAATTTTTTTTTCTATTTGAAATGAACAAAGAGAACATTTTTACATGAAAGAACATAATCATAATACGAGAATTGTCTCATATGCCAAAAAGTTAATAATAATAATGATATTGTCATTTACTCTCAATGCTGCTAATACTCAAAGGTATAGCAAAATTGCCAGGCTTGAAGAGTTCAGAGAAACATCATAGGCACAGTGCCAATATCACCCTGATTTTAATGGAAGAGTTGCCATGTATTCCTATGTAAAGGGTGTACTAAGGGATTCGATCCACTTTCACTCCCAAAGATCTTCTCATCCAAGTGGTAAGTGCATGCTCATTCTACCACTAAGCGAATGGAAATGTCCAACTTGAAAGAAGAATAGAATTCAGATAGCTAGAGTGTGTGCTTCTGGAAATCTAACGCAGATAATTGGTATGTGCAAAACAGAAGAGAGAGGGACCACATGGAAATCCGTTGGCTGCATGGAAGCAGTCTTGACCTTGTGAGCTGCCAAGCTTGGATTGGATTTGGCTCTCTCTCCTTTCTCCTGGGAAAACAATAGAACTTTCTCTGTTTGTTTGTTTTTAATTTATATGGATGAGTGTTTTGCCTGCATGTATGCTTGAGCTCCATGTGTGTGCCTGATGCCCTCAGAGGCTAGAAGCTCCTTGGGATTACAGTTATAGATGGTTATGAACTGTCCTGTGGGTGCTTAGAATTTCTTGTTCACTTTGACTCAGCGGTATTAAAGTGACATTAAGTAACTTTATTCCGCAATTAGGAATTCTGTAAAGCATTTAGGCTCTGGAATGGCATCAGTTTTCAGTTTTCTAACACAGAGATGTAACTTTTGACAAGTACCATAGGTGACAACTTCTCTCATCTCAGTGCTATCTATTTGATGGGCATAGTGTGCTACAACAAAGAAACAGACTTTTAAGCCTTGAAGATGACAGTTCTCAACAATTAAAACAAAAGGCTTTTATTCTCTATGAATAATATTTAAAAAATTATAATGCTGAACTACAAAGAGTTTCTTTTGGTATTTACAGGTATCTATAAACAATTCTTTTAATGGTGAAGTTCATAGAATTACTTCATTTCCAGAAATTGCCTTTTAAAATCCTGTTCAATCTTGTCTTCAAAGTATGGAAACCTCTGATGTAAATCAGACACCTTCTGTCCCTGAAAGTTTGCCAAAACTTCACATAAAGCTTTCCTGACTTTCTTCCCTCTCTCTAGCTGTTTATGGAGTGCAGGTGTTGGTGGGAGTTGGGGTTTTGGGTTTTTTTTTTTTACTCATTTATTTGAAATGATTTTTTATTTTTCCCATTTCCTCTGTGACCATAATCAACACTCTCCCACAAATAAAAGAGGGGAAAGCACATTTCAAAGAGTCTCTTGGTTCTTTAATCTGAATGGCTAGGCCTCATAAGTTATATATGTAGTATCAAAATCAATAAATCATTCTACTCATCAGGCTATAGATAGACATAAGGCAATTCAAAGGAATAGACTGCATACTTTGAGACAAACGGTAAAATGATGCTTTAGTCACACAATTGTGACAATATTTAACCCAATTCTCTGCACACACTAACAGGAAAGTAATGGTATCCCACATTCACTATGGAATAAAAATAAAGAAAATTATGAGATAATTTTATCATAGTGAAATCTGATGATGACCTAGAAGTACTATAAAAATTAAAGACATTCTTTGACATATTTGTGGACTGCTTAAAAGGATGGATCAAATAGAATAAAGAAAATGTAAAGAATAAATAAAGATAGATAGATAGATAGATAGATAGATAGATAGATAGATAGATGATAGATAGATGTGTGTACTTATATCTGTTTACTGAGCTATTTTTATTAGAATTTCTAACTTTGTAATTTACAAAGTAAAACAGCATTGCACGTCATAGAAAGTGAGTCAATAAACAGTACATTTATAAACTGCCACACATTTCTCCCCATCACAGTGAATTATGAAGAACATTTTATAGGCCCACATGAAGATGATCATGAAGATATTCACTAGAATGGAAGGAATATGGCCCCCAGTAACACGAATTGCTAAATGGTCTTATTAATAAAAAAAAACCCAGAGCCAGATATTGGGGTGAAAATTGAGAGATCAGAGAGCAAGCCAGCTACATCTTACCTCTAGGAAACCCTCAGCCAAAGAGAGAACTACTTCCTGTATACTTACACCAATATACCTTTCTGTTCTCTACCATCTTACTTTCTCAGCCCAGCTTCATCACTTCCTCTTTCCACCCAGCTCTATCACATTCTGTCTGTCTGTACAGACCTCCAGACCTCTATGGTTAGCTAGCACTGGGATTAAAGGCATGTGCCACCATGTCTGACTCTGTTCCCAGTGTGGCCTTGAACTCACAGAGATCTAGATGAATCTCTGCCTCCTGAATGCTAGAATGAAAGGCATGTGCTACCTGGCCTCTATGTTTAATGTAGTGGCTGGCTTTTTCCGCTGATCTCCAGGCAAGCTTTATTTATTAGAGCACCAATAAAATATCACCACAGCCCCCATCCCATTCAGTTTCTCCTTATACCAGTGGCACTGGCTTCCTTTCCGTCTATGCAACAATTGCAGAGTTTCAAGTTGTATATTTAAATTCCTTTAAAAGTTTAATGGCTTATAATTTTATTATAATTCACCTCCAGAATATGGATATTTTGTCAAAGCCTATTAAAACTGTGACCATACAATGAACACTAGTTGCTGAACCATTTTATTTGTATGACTGTGTTACTTTTCTATTGTTGTGATTAAAGCATCATGACCACGGCCACTTATAGAAGAAAGAGATTATTTGGGGCCTATAATTTCCAAGGGATAGAGTCCATGGCCATCATGGCTGGGAGCATGGCAACAAGAAAGCAGGCATGGCTGAAGTAGTAGCTGAGACCTTAAATCCTGATCCACAAGCTGGAGGGAACATACTAACTGGGAAGAACATGGACTTTCTGCAGCCTCAAAGCTGGCCCCAGTGACAAGCCTTCTCCAGCAAGGCCACACCTCCTAATCCTTCCCACATAGTTCTATACCAGCTGGAAACCAAGTATTCACATATAGGAGATTATGAGGGCCATTTTCATTGAAACCACCACAATGAGTAATTGCTAAAGAGAATTTTGGGGCGCTATCCAGAGCTTGTTGGTGCTGCACAGAAAGAATCTGAGAAATATGTGTGTCCAGAACATTTGTTAACAAGCATTTTTTTTTACACATTTCTATGCTAAATGTGACTAGAAAATGTCAATCTTTATGGACTTAAACTCTGTGCTTTGATTTTGAAGCAGACTCTAAGTATCAATAGTTAAAAAATTCTGTGTATCAAAAGTAAAGAATGGTAAAAAAAAACTTTAAATAAATTTTAAATTTTAAATAAAGCCCAACAGACTACTATGTATATATATATATTTAAAAGCCAGTAAATTTTTGTCTTCACAGAGACTAGTGTCATGGCATGGCATTTTCCTGATGGAATGGATGGTAGCTCTGGATTATATATGTTGTTTAATAGCAATAGTTACTTTTTTAAAGTTAGGTGTCTTTTGAGTGAATAAATTAGATATATATTGTAATTCTTAGTACATTATGAGGAAAACAAAAAAGAGAAAGTGTAAAAGGGAGAATTCAGTTCAATCTGAGGAACTATTTCTTAATCTTTTCATGTTTGGGAGTTCAGTGATTTAATTTTTTCATTCATTCAAAATAATTCAGGTCCTAGGCATGCAAAGTAAGCAATCAGCCATTCCATAAACATCCAGTGTGTTTCCTGTGGAGACAGGTATTTCATACAGTATGTGTTTCCTTACATTTTAATACCATAATCCATTTTAATATCATAAAATAGTTTGGTCCACAGGCAGCTGTATAAAACCAATGCCTGTGAAGACACTGCTATGGCTGTGTGCTGTGCAACTGGGGGATGTCCCCCACTGTTCATCTTTTATAGTGTGAGCGTTGCACTTGGACTGACTATGATTTTGTGGTTCTTTTCCTTAAAAACACACTAGAAATACATTCCATGAGAGAGGATGAGAACAGAAACTATTGGCCTAAAGAATATCGGAGAAGACTGAAAGCTGGATAGATGGGGACTGTTTTCATGGGGGGAAGAGTGTAGACACTGTCTGGCAGAGAGAAGAATCTGAATCCGCTACTGCTGTAATAAATTATGCGACTCCAAGGCTAGAGAGGACAGCCAGGATCATTCTCCTCACTCTCTCTTCTGAAAGGTGGGAAGTGAGATCAAGATGAATTAGGCAATATATTCAAAGTCTCTCAGTAACCCTGATAGCATCAGGACCACATCTCTTATTAAGTAGATTCGAAGGTTTTGTTTGAAGTACAGGAAAGGGGCCTTAATACATATACAAGGGCTGAGAAGTACCTTGTGCATAATAGACACGTATGCACATTAAATATATATAGGATCTTTAATTCCAGGGAACTGTTCTAAATTGGGGGGGGGGGGGGACGTGTCATTGTTTATTGAAAATGATAGATTTTAGACAGTGTCAGCCTGGTACACCTCAGATGAAATGTTCTTTCAGCCCACCCCTCCCCATTATTCACAGTGTTATAACTTCATTTTTTTTCTGTTTAAAGTGAATTACCTGCTTTTTATTCTGCACACCCCCCTCACACTCAATTAGAAAAACAAGAGGTAATTCAGATTCTTAAGGTGAACATTGTTTCATTTTCCTTTGTTCAAAACCACTTATACTGACACCTTTCAGAGTCTGTTCCTCTTATTTAAGACTCCCCTGCCTTCTGTCTTTGTCTTTTACGAGCGAATTTCCTGAGATTTACTCTGTGCGGAGGAACAAAGACTCCGGCAGCTGGGTCTGTATCCCGCATCCCCGCACAGCAAACAGCTGAGGCTCTTTCCCTTCCCTGGTGCCAGCACTTGCTAGTTTGTTTGTTTTCTTGTATTTGAATGGCCAGAAGGGACTTGACAGGATTCTACCTGGAATGCCTGAGCCCTGGACTCCAGCCCCAGTGTAAGAAGCTGAGCGAGCGCTACAGCCCTCTCAGCAGTCTGCACCACTTCCTGCACCCCTGCTCTGGACCACTGTAAATATCCCTGTCCGGCTGAATTTTACACAACACTACCACAATACATGGAATACATTTGGGCATCTCTGAGGTGAAGGAAATACATGAGATGATGCGGGATTAGAAACAGGCCCACTACGTCGCTGGAAGAACTACCCTTAGAGGATGATAAGAAATCTACCCAAACGCATACTAACAACAACAAAAGCTGGATTAATAACTCAGCCAGTCAGTCTTTCATGTGCATCTTTCTAAAGAAATGAGGCTATTTTGTCAAAATAATAAGCATGTTTTCTGATGGCTGTCCTGCTAAAAATATAGCTTCTCCACAGAAGCAGCGACACGGTCTTGAAATAGCTCCATTTGGCTTGCATCACTGCGGGTCCTTATCTTAACTGGATGCGAATGTCTAATGTCCTTCTAAATGGAAGTAATTTTTGGACTCAGTGAAGTTGTGCATCTGACAATCCCGTCCAGATGCGATTATGTAGAAATATTTCATACAGCTACAAAATGGGCAAAGTAGGGGAGGGGTTGGAGATGTTCTATATTCAATCACTTTGGGGGGCCCTTTTTGGGTTGCAGAGGAAGGTGGTCTGTAAAACACTGAGCCTGGATGAGTGAGTCACATGCTTCACAGAGAAAGGAAGCCTTCTCCTGGACTGTGAATCGCAGCTAGCTTTGCTTTGCCCTCTCAGGCTAACTGATAGCCTGTAAGGAAAACCATTTTATAAATGCAGCTTGCCTTTGTTCACAGCCACAGCAGATGTTGTTAAAGCCTTATGTCCTGGCTCTGACAATGTTCCAGAAACCTGACCTGCCACAATAGAAATTGCTGAACAGAACAGTAACTGTGCCAGATTGTAAGGTTCCACTGTGATCCTTTGGAGGCAGAGATAACAGGATTCTGTGACTTTATTTTACATTGCTTATCAGAACAGATGTATGGATGTGCTCAGGTACATATGTGTGCGTATTTGTGTGTTCATGCGCACATATATATATAATCTGCGTAATAATGACAGACTCTTCATTTCACATTGTAGAAGCTCTTTAGTTGGAGACTGGGGAGTATGGCAAATTTTGATGAGAATGTTATGAATCAGGGGCCAGAAAGATGGCTCAGTGGTTAGCAGCATTTGCAGATCATGCAAAGAACCTGAGCTTGGTTCCCAGCACCCTGTTGGGTTGGTCACAAACACTTATAACTCTAGCTCAAGGGGATTTGTCACCCTGTTCTGGCCTCCTCTAGCACCTGCATTAATGTTTACATACCTACAGACAAACAGACACACATACATATAATTGAAGTAAAAACTAAATATAAAAGGTAGTATTTTATTATAAATCAGCTAATACATAGCCAACTTCATCCAAAAACCTGAAACAACTGATTTTAATCTTTTTCAATTCTCACAGCTACTCTTTGTATCACTGGCTATCTAAGAGACTCCCAAAGCATACAGCCTATTGCCATTGCCGCTGGCTACCCCTGAGAAGTGGAAGGTAAGTCCTTATTGCTAAAAGCATCATGCACTTCAGAAAAACAGCCCCAAAGCCCCTGAACTAGTAACATGCAAGCTTCCAAAGGAGGGAGGCAAGCAACAGTCCCTCCCAGTTATGATGCCTATGAACCAAATCAATGACCAGCATGGTACCCTAGCCTTACAGGTACAGTAGTAGCACACCATGGTGGTAACCATGGCTATAATTGGACTTAAAACCCATTTATCCAGAGGGATACCATACCTGGTATTAGAAACCTAGCTAACTAATCAGTGCTAGTTAAAGCATGGTTGTTGGAGGAGAAGCTACAATCATTAATTTACTAAACCAGCAATCTCTAACAGTAATCTGTAAACACTTATGCCTATACCCAGAGATAAGTGTAGAATTCACCCCTCATCAAGGAAACTTCCCTTTGCAACAGACAGAGACCACTACGGAAAAGCACAAGTGATCAATGTGCAGAGTTGTGGAGCCCAGTCCCAGGGGATCCATTCACAAACACTCCCACACCTAAGACTCAGGGAACACTGTAAAGAGGGGGCCAAACAGTTTCTGAGAGCCAGAGGATCCGAGATTTGATGGGAGCTTGTGTCCCCTAGTAACACCAGAAGCTACACCCATAAACTCTCCCCAACATGACCACCCAAACATGAGCTGAACAAGGGTGATGCCAACAAATAGGCCAAACTGCATGGGGAAAGCCCAGAAGATATCATCTTACCCAAAGGACTACAGGCAACTGAGTAAAGCTAGGATCAAGAAAGGTGTTCCTCTCTAGAGAAGACTGCACCAATTGGTTGTCCAGTGCTGCTGAATGGCCAGCCCTGAAAACATACATATAAGTAACATATGGATTTAGTAGGTTACGTTTGGAAATATAAATGTGTACATATAAATACATATATGCATACAATAGCAATTGATGAAAAAGAGACGATAAATTTGGAGGAGAGTACAGAGGGATGGATTGGAGAGAGGAAAGGGAAGGCAGCAATGTTGGGATTAAAGTACAGTCTCAAAAATAAACATCAACAAAAAGAGGCAAGTGTACTACTAAGCGGGAAAACAAATGTGGGAAGAGGAGATGGTGGCTGTACTTCTTTTCTTCTTACTTTTTAAAAATGTGCCACATAGAGAATTTTCACTTGTTCCTACAGCTCATTAGCCATGTTTTGTAAGTACATTTAAACATAAGAACTGATGAAAATTACTGCCGCTTCCAAGGGACCATTCAAAGCTGAGCAAATCACATTTCTGAAGTAAACAGAGAGGTGAACGTTGGTGCCTAACTGTAAGTTTATACCAGAAGATCCACCCATCAGTTACTCATGGCTGCATAGCCAACTGCTGCAAATGGACTAGAATATAAGAACAATCATTTACTTAATTCTAGATTCTCTAGATTGGCACTTCAAGCTAGACTCTGTTAGAAGGTTTTAGCTTGACTTGCTGGGGCTTTTATTCATAGGTCAGAGAGCAAGTACCATGTTCTACAGGGGGCAGTCAGCTGCCAACTCTCTTCTGTCTTCTACCATGCTACATATGTTACGTCCTCTCATTGTTTTCCCACATCTTTGAGACTTGACTCTTTCACTGAGCCATGCTACTGCTTCTGCTAAATACTACTGAGCAAAGCAAGTTACAAGACCATCGTTGACTTTTAGAAGGTGGGAAAATATGGTTTGCCTCCTGGTTAGAGTTTCTAAGCATCACATTGGCCAAGATTTGAGAGAGAGGAGAAAAATGTGTCATTCAAAAAAAAAAAATCTACCACAGAAGATAATTAAGTTGTGCTTATTCCTGAATCTGCTGTCAGCATATGAGAGAGCATTATTGCCATGAAGTGCTTGGCAGGATCCAAGTATATGAACTTATTGAAAGGGAGAGGCTGCAGTTATGAAAGTAGGAACACCCAAGTCTGATAGATAACTTGACTTTTATCTTCTACACTTGTACACCTAAGCTGTATGAAGAGGAAACTATTCTCTGTATTGGTGGCAGTGGAATCTGGGTGAATTTGAGGGGGCGGGGGTGGCAAAAGGGAAGATCATACTGGCCAATGACCATAAAACTCAAGTGGACATGGCAAAACTGTGGCAGGAGAGATCCCCTGGGCATCAGAAGAGAGTAAGTGAACCTCACAATTTGGATGAATTTCATAAAACTGCCTTATGTCTTTAGCTCATCTTTCTTTGGGTGGTTTGTAAGTTATAACTAAATTAACATTAAAATGTCCTGTTTAGAATGACGTTAATAATGGGTCACTCAGACTACCTAAAAGAGGCTTCATCATCCTTGTGACTACAAGGCTAAGAATATGTACGTGAAGGGAAAAATCTGGATTACCTGTGTCGGATACAAAACTATGGGAATCATGGCTGCCTGTTGGACTTCTATAGGAAGCAAAGTCTTGAAATACACAAATTTGCAAGCCAGACGTGAAGCTATTTTTTCCTCAAATGAGACCGATGTTATTATTGAAAATAATAAATTGATTACATATGAAAAGTAATCTTATAATAATTATAACTAAAATCCAATTATATTTCTGTGGAACATGGCATACAGTCTTCCTGAGTGAATTTGTTTTTATAATGAACATCATAATCGCTCATTTCATAATAGTATCTCTACATGTATAGGTGGGGATGGGGGTATGTATGTGCATCTACCTGTGCTATATGTACATATTCCCAACACAGATTTGTGTGCATGCTAGAGGTCAACGTTGAGTTTCTTCTTCAGTTAATCTCAAACTTATTTTTTTATACATGGTTCCTCAGTGAACATGCAGCTAACGGAGTCAACCAAGCTGGCTGGCCAGTGAGCTCCTCGAAGATCTGTCTCTGTCTCCCTGGTGCTAAGATTACAGTTGAATACTGCCACACCTAGTTTTCCATGTGCTTGCTAGGTATCCAAACTCAGATTCTTATGCTTAACAACTAAAACATCTCCCCAGGTCCCTTGCTCCATTTTTATCCTTCCAAATATGTAAACATTTCACATGACACTAGAAACCAAATACAAGTCATGCTGTTTCTTCTAAACAAGGACTAGAATAAAGATCAATTCTTGAGTCAACAAGTATTACAACATTCAGGGTGGATGAGGGCATTCATATAGCTTCTTAAAACAGTTTTATACATTACCATTAGAACAGTATCTCAAATTTTTAAAAAATAAAAATAAAATTAAACTTCTCTAAACTGATCAACCTGGTGGTTATCAAAATATTGGTCACAGGACCAGGTGTACAGCATCACCTAAAAAATCTGTGTATAAACTAATTATCTAAATACATCTCAGTCACATTAGATTAATGCCTTTTCAATTTCAAAAAAAATGATAGTTTTGCAAGCCTTACAAGTGACAGTGACTCAGGTTTAACTTTGAAAGCATAAGACTGGCCAATATTGCTTAGCAAATCTCCTATGTGATGAATCTGGGGAGACCTTGGCCATACAAACTGATTCTACTGCTACCTGACTATCACCGTCTTCTACTTGAACAACCAAAAAAAAAAAAAAAAAAAAAAAAAAAAAAGCAACCACCTCCAAGTTTCTGTGCACTTTATGGCTTTCTGAAAAAAACTCATGTGACTTTCATTAACCAGGAAGAATGTGGCTCACATGCACAGTGTATTAAAGGAACTCCATAATTCTGAGTTCATGCATGATTTTCTCATAAAAGACACAAAAGGACTTCTTGGGAAAATACTATCAAAGAAAATAACTTGAATATTCCAATAACAAATGGACAGTGCGGTTTATTTTCAGATGAGGGAAAAACACATGGTCTAACAACTTTTTTTATGTTTAGTGTGTGTGTGTGTGTGTGTGTGTGTGTGTGTGCATGATGTGCATATATGCACACCACAGTAGTGTGTATGTATAGAGGTCAGAGGTCAACTTCCAGGAGTTGGTTCTCTCCTTCCACCATGTGGGTTACAAAAGAAGAATTCAGGTAATCAAGTTTGGCAGCAAATGCCTTTGTCCACTGAGCCATCTCACCAGCCTATAATCTCTTTTCAAAATAATAATAAAAAAGTTACAGTTCATAAGATGCATGTGATTTTTTTCCAAGATCATACTGGAAAAAGTTAAGATGAGAATTAAGTTTTCTTGTGCATAGTCTAGTATTTTCTTCTTTAAAAATCTATGTTCCCTGATGAATTAAAAATCTAGCAGAGGATTTCATTGTTTAAAATAATAAGGCTAGAAATCAGGTCTAAAAACAAACCTTTATGTGCACAGAACAATGTTCAAGTATGCAATTAGTGCATACAATGTGGAAGAAATAAAAATTTAGATTCTCCAAATACCTTCATTCTTCTTTTTTTTTTTGAAGAAGAAGAGATATAGCTTTTTCTTATTTTAAATCTTAAATAAGACATGACATGATGGAATGCAGAGGTTTTCACTAAAAGCTTTTTATTATTATTTCTTTAAAATCTTTTAAGCATAAAGAATCAAACCCCTTTCCTAGGAAAACTCTTTTTATAACATCAAAAAGAGATAAATCGACAAAAGAGAAAAAAAAAACTGTCAAAGGAGATTGTCATAGCAACCAGATAAGAACACACTTGGCGTAGAAAGCAACCTGATTATTTCTTCTTTCTAATCAAAATTACATATCATCAAGTTCCGAAGCAAAACAATTGAAAAAACAGAAAAAGAATTTCAAAGTATACCATGTGCACATAAATGTTTATTAACTCTCTCTGCACCTGAAAGGCATGCTAAGACTATCATAGAAAGCATGTTTTTATAGACTTTCTAACACTGTTTCTTCACTTTGTTTGATACACTTAAAACCACTGATAATTGATGATTATTTTGGGGGAATATTTTTAGAATTAATTTATTGTTTACATTCCTATGAAGAACAGTTCATACTGTCTCTAGGAAGTTTTAACTCAAGTATCTGCAGCATGTATCTGCGATCAATGTCTTACGGACAATTTATACTCAGCTTTAAAAGCTGTCCTGTTGACTTGTTTCTGGAAAACAGTACGTTGTTTATAGGTCTAGTTTTAACCTTCTACTCCTGGCGAACTCATTTTAACAAAACATAGGACAGAAATCTGTCTGATACAGACCCAGGTCAAGGCAACCTCCCTGCCTCCTTCGATCAGTTTTACCTCTAGAGAGTGAGAAACCAAGTAAGTGCAGAGTACAGTGACCTCCACAACACAGACTGCAACTTGCCACAAGGCCGAGATGTAGCAGCCATATTTCTTGCATTGGAAGATCATTGTTGCCCTCTTCAACTCTGGTAAATTAAGAAGGATGTTAGGTTATCCTAATGGCCCTTGGGCACAAGCTTATGAATAAAATGCTACTGCTGCAAAAAAAGAATGCTATTTCTTATAAGAACCAGAAAAAAAGTTAGCTAGAACTCCTACACACAGAAGTACTCATGACCATACAAAATAAACTGTCATGAAGACGTACCTTTGCCCTCTTTCTTCCCAAATCTAAAACCAGTTGTTGAAGCAAAGCGAAATAGAAGTCCATCCTAATGTCCAAGTGGCAGCTGCTGCTTCCAATGAGATATGACTCGCTCAAGGTATGAACAAGACAGCATAGAGTCATAGACGGTAGTGTTCACTCTCCAGTTCCGTAGGACACATTCCAAGGTGCCTCTGAATAGCAATGGAAAGTTTATCCTTGACATAGTGAAGTAGCTTCTCCACAGTGCTAATCACTGGGTGTCTTTGTTAATGTGTCTTCCCACAGTAAATAAGCCTAAATGAATATGGACTATACAGAAGGAAGAAAATCATTTGGATACACCAATAAAAGGTGCTTTACTTCAGACTTCAGAGAAGCAGAAATGAGATTTAACAAAAGAAACTTCTATAAGATGTCACCACGCTTCTTTCAACGGCTATAGGACAAAAAACAAGATATCAAAGCTAATATGCATGAAAAAATAGAATAGCAGAGGTAAAGGGGATTGAAGTCTTCTGAGCTTTACATATTACTCAGTGCTGTATAAAGCAATCGATGTATTACATAAAATTAATTTGAAATTACATAAAAATATCTGCAACTGCTAATTTATTTGAAAACTTTAAGATTTATTATAGTCATATTTCTGTTTTGCTACATGTATGTTTGTACACAACTATGTGCCTGGTGCCTAAGGAGGTCATGTGTCACTGGATTCTCTGGATCTGTAGTTATGGATGTTTGTAAGCCCTTGTGTGTGCTGGAACCAAACCTTGGAATTCTTTTTTTTTTTGAGCTGAGGATCAAGCTCAGGGTCTTGGGCTTGCTAGGCAAGAGCTCTACCACTGAGCTAAATCCCCAACCCTGGAATTCTTTAAGAACAACAAGTGCTGTTCGTCACTGAGCCATCTCTCCATCCCATCTCTCCAGCTAAATTACCTTAAAATTTAAGGGCGAAAATCACCATTGCTAAGATAACCACACAAATAGCAGTGATAGATTGCATGTACCCATAACACTTGTTTTAGGACAGAGACCATAAGGTAGAGACAGAGATGGGAATTCTATTGAAATCATTATTAAGGAATTAACTGCAAATGAACTTGCTATAATAAAGAAAGTAGCTACAGTAAGAGAACAACAAAGGGATATTTTAAGGAGTGCCCTA
>CABHPP010145808.1:0-11196 GCA_902168425.1 Peromyscus attwateri | reverse complement strand
TATATATATATGTGTGTGTGTGTGTGTGTGTGTGTGTGTGTGTGTGTATTTAAACATTATATATATATGTGTGTGTGTGTGTGTATTTAAACATTATATATATGTGTGTGTGTGTGTGTATTTAAACATTATATATATATATATATATATATATATATATATATAAATTCTAAGCATAAAGGTTCCTGTGCCCACCAAAATCTTATGAATCTAGTCTCCTAGTTTTAGTTTTCCTCTTTTGGAAGGGGACATCAGACTCTCTAGCTTGTCCACTTATTGTAGTTCCAGCCTCTGTACTTGTCCTTCTAAAATTCATATCTAACATCCAAAACAATCATATTCGACATGAAGCCTGTTTTGACATGCGGATTTTTACATCATGAGACCAGAGCCCTCATGAATGGAATCAGCAATCTTATAACAGGGCTGCAGTGAGCTAGCAGGGGTAGTTTGCTTTCTGCTTTCCACTGCATGAAAATGTAGCACAAGCCCTCTGCCATGAGGGGGTGCAACAAGGAGAACCTCACCAGACCCAGAATACTAATACCTACATCTTGGACAACAGCCTCTACAATTACAAAAGATGTTGAGTTTGTTATAAAATAGTCGGCCCTAGCCATTTTGTTGTACCAGCCACAAATACATAAAGATACCACCCCCTCTTCATTCCCAGATTCCCAAATGCCAGTTATCTTCCACAGACTCCACACAGTCTGCTTCAGTTGTATTCTATGGGTTCTTTTCTTTTTTCCTTTAGTATTTTACCACTGCTTCTGGAAAATCTCCACACAACTGTAAGTATACATTTTATCAGCTTTTATGTCAAGAAGACATTTCCTTCCACACTAAATACATTTCAACTCAAACTTGTTACACCGTTATGTTGTCCTGGTTACCAAGTGAGGAACTGAGATTAAACAAGAATTCAGCATCTTTCAATTGGATCACAATAAAGCTGGGAACAACAGGACATAGTTGTAGATATAAAGCCAGGAGTGCTGGGGCAAACTCATACACAATCAGGTTGGATAGAAAACTCAAGGAGAAACTCAAAAAGCAAACTTCTAAACTAAATCGAGAGGGCCCTGGTGCAAGTAAACAGAGAGCAGATTGCCACAGGAGTCTAACAACCATGGGTATAGCAAGTGACAATGTATATTCTTGACTGTGTAGAGAATAAATTGCCTTTGAAACCTAATAATGATGGCTGAATCCATATGGTCCCATCCATTAAAGATGATTGTTCCTTTCTTCTCTTCTTGATACTTTAAACAAGATTGCTTTCTCTTGAAATTATCTCTGATCCTCTCCCAAACAGGAGTGGGTACACAGATACACATTTGGCAATTTTAAGGAATGTGTCCAATTTATTACACAGACAGACAGCAGGTGGACACAGTGGAACTCAGCTGTGATCACAGCACTCTATAAGCAGACGCACTAAGGTGTAATGATCAGAAGTCTGAGGTTAGCCTAGAGTATGCAGCAGGATTCAGGCCAGCCTGGGCTGCACAGGAATATCATGAAGAGGAGAGAGAGGAGGGGGAGGAGAGAAGGAGGGAGGGGGGGGAGGGGGGGAGGGAGGGAGGGAGGGAAACATCCCTACTTACTTAGGTTTCTGATGCTGTGATGAACAGCATGATCAAAAGCAACTTGGGGAGAAGGCTTGTTTACATCTTACATCTCCGGGTCCGATCGATCCATCACCAAGAAAGGGTAGGGCGGGAAGTCAAGCGGGAACAGAGGAAGGAACCATGGAGGGAAGCTGCTTTCCAACTTGCTCCCAAGCTCATAGTCAGCTATATTTCTTGTACCTGCCCAGAAAATGCCACACAGACCTGCCTACAGCCCAGCCTGATGGAGGCTTTTCCTCAACTGAAGTTCTCTCTTTCCAGTAACTCTAGTTTCTGCCAGGTTGACAAAAATGAGCCAGCACAATTGACCCCTTGTTAACTTGACATACAAGTGCATCACTTCTCAGCCCATAACTATTTGTCTAGAGAAGATGACCTTAAATTTGAACTTGATAAAAGTGAAAAGGTCGATATACTATTTAATTAGGCAACAATGTCAAAAGTAATCAAAATACTCTATAACATACTAAACACAAAATTCCAACTAAATTTACAATCATATTTCATATTTAAAATATATAGTAGGATAGCCTTTCTTCATGAACCCTGAGAGAGTAAGTCTATGGGATTTAGAATAAGATTATAGTTGTGATCTTGTAAATCTAAAGTATAACTTTCAAATAAATACTTATGTCCATAAGTTTTAATCGTATAGCTAAGGACAAGAGTCAAAAATATCCATTTATCAGAAGGTGTACCTTGAAGATTATGTCAGATAATATCATATATGTACATATATATAGAGAGAGATGGCTATGGCATATATATGTCAGTGCATTAAAAAATGTTATTATACTAAATCCTAACACCTGTAAAATACTGCATTTTTATCCTTTTAAAATAGTCAGACTATCTCAGCTTTCTGTGTGAATGGCTTAGGTCCTTGATAAAAATGACAGCGAAAACAAATTACTTCCACAATTCTTGTTGATTTAAAATCATAAAATATTATTTATTCTTTGAGTCATGTATTGACAGAATATCAGAATAAAAGGAATTCAGTTGTGAAGAACTGGACCAGATATAAATAATTTGAGATTTTCAAGTAAATCACACAGTATATCAAATGAATTAAAGAACAATTCATTTCTTGGCTTTTTCAAGAAGCAACTGAACTGTCCAAAATTCCAGTGGAAAGATGTTTATGTCCCAAGGGAATAACTTAATTGGTGATGGTTAGTAGCTCTAATTAATTCTGAAATTCATCTTTATCTACTGGCCAATTCACCCACGAGTGTTACAGAAAAAAAAAACCCAAATATAGGTAAATTAATAGCTTTCCCCTAGTCACAAAGCCATACTTAATATATTTATATAAGCATTCTTAAAGGAAAACTGCCTTCTTAGCCTTGAAGGTGGTGCTTTAAATTGAATAGAGGCTCAAAGCACGTTATCAGAACATCTTTTGAAGCCACATTCTCCAACTTGAAGCCTCAGCTGAGCCTCTTGGCAATGTGCCCAGTCTATTTGAGACTCAATGTGCTTGCCTACAGAGCAGGAGTAATGGTAGTAACACTCTTTTGTGGTGAGTGTTAGGAGGATGTAGATGCAGCTCACTAAGAACAATATATAGCACACATCTTGCTATTTGTTATTACAGTAAGATTCCAATGTTGTTTCCTGTCCCAGACTGCTCTTCTCTTCTCCCAAAAGTATGCACACTCACAGAGTCACACAGATGACAATTCAGATTTTCTTTTTTTTATTATTTATTATTATATTTCAAGACAGGGATTCTCTGTGTAACAGCTCTGGCTATCCTGGAACTAGCTTTGTAGACCAGGCTGTCTGTAAACTCACAGAGATCCACCTGCCTCTGCTTTAATCCCAAGTGCTGGGATTAAAGGCGTGGGCCACCACCCCCTCTGGTTGGCAATTCAGATTTTCTGTCTTAAATCTTTTCCTTTACTAAAGAGAAAAAGAAACGCTTTACCGGTGCTAGGTATGACCACCAAACACATTTCTAATAATTTACATGTATTGCCTGATTGAATCTTCCCGAAAACTTATTGCATAAGCGTGTTACTGCTCTTGCTATACAGAATAAAAAAAAAAAGCAAGGGGTTGGAGTAATTTGATCATGGCCAAACACCTTCTAAACAAAAAGCTGAAATTTTAACTAGTGTTGGTGAAAAACAGCTCATTCTCAAAACTTAAGTTTGATAAATCACCAAAATCTAGTCTACAGAAGGTGAGGCAGAATTAGGAACAGATGGAAAGTGGAAAGGAAAAACTCACTGTGGTGATGAAAATGCTCTTCATTTTTCGTGGGTCTGTGACTACATGTCATACATAGCTCTGAACGTGTTTTAAATTGCTCAGAAAATGAGCCCTTCTTTGATAAACTATATCCTTAGACCTATTGTAGAAGACATGGAGGTCCATGTGCTCAGAGATAAGCATTAGGGGAACCAAGAATGTTAAACACATGACCTTGTCCCTCCAAGAGGAAGGATGCATATTATTTGTCCAGAAGGCTGGGAGTGGGCATGGTTAATAGCCTGGTGACCTCTGGACCATCTATGTGTCCAAGATCATACAAGATCTTCCCAAAGGCCTTTATTGTGAGCTTGTCAGTCTATAGAACCTACCTTTATGGAAGGTGTCATAGGCAGACAATCTGTAGAACCTATCTTCATAGAAGATATCACATGTACTTTACAGAGAGTTTTGATGTAGTCACATCTTAAAGATATTTGTGTACACAGGATTGAGTTAATTATCACCAGAAAAGTTTTCACCAAATTGTGCTGTACTTAAATATGCCTAAAATAAACAACTCACTGTCAGACTCGCAGAGCTTGAACCAACCCCAGATACTGCCGAGTCGTGGTGAAGGGGCCTTCTTCCCTCCACGGATCATTACTCTACCGGCCTTAGTGGTTGCAGGGACCCCAGCATTCTATGAATTTCATTGTAGATAAAGCCTCTTGCTCAGACTTCAGTGTTTGTCATACTTCTGTGTTTCCTTAACCCCAGGAAGTCTTAATAGTGATTCAAAGTAATTGTTCTCTAACTGCTTTATGATTGTGGTTACATCAACTTTGTGGTGCATGTTTACTTAAGTTCTCATTTTTTTCAATATTTATAGATTTTCTGTACAGCCTGGATTTCCCCACAGCATAAAAACATATGGTTCATTTCTTTTCTTCTACAGCAGTGCTTAGTTATACACAAATTCAAAGGGAAAGATGGCATGTGGGGAAAAAGAACACTTTTATATTTTTGGCACATATCTTGCTATTTAAGACTATCATTGGTGATTAACATGTTGCTGGAAAACTCTTTTATATGTGGTAGAACAAATACCATTTTGGGGAATGAATATAATTTGCAATAATTTATGAAAGATATTTTTATTTTTTTTCTTACTGTGATCCTCACTGAAAATGTGAAGTTGTCATGAACGCACACACACATGAGTTTTTGGTTTTTTGTTTTGTTTTGTTTTTTATTTTATTTTAAGAGTGTCAACTGGTATTGGAATTGTTCAGGTCTTATTTAGGCAGCCACGCTGTTGAGATTTCATAGAAGGCACAATCTCATAGCTGACTCCCTGGTCTTCTGGCTCTTACAATCTTTCCACTCCCTGTTTCTTGAGCCTCAGATGCAGAAGTTGTATTATAGATATACAAATTGGATATGAGAAACCCTCGCTCATTTACTCTCTGCATTTTTTTACATTATAATGTAATTGTATTTCCCCTTTCCTTTCCTCATTCCACACCTCTCCCTACTCTCCTTCAAATTCAAGACCTCTTTTTCCACTAATTGTCATTTATGCACTTACATATATGTGTATACATATCTCTTCCTAAATATAACCTAATTGGTCCATATAATGTTATGTATTCAGGGTTGACAATTGGGTACTGGGCAACCAAGTGATATGCTCTTCCTGAGGAAGGTCACTTCTCCAATTCCCAGCTTTCCTTGGTTGCCCGTAGTACTTTCTGTGGGATTAAGGCCACATGTGCTTTACCTGTCTACCTTGGTGTTGGTGTTGTAATCCTTTGACCAGTTGTGGCTTTCTGTAATGATGCCCTTTCCGTGAAAAAAAAAAAAAAAAAGGCTTCTTTGATGAGGGGGTGAAATCTCTATCTATCTGTGGGTGGAGAGATAAGTATTTAGAATACAGTAGGAATTATACTGCTCTAGGGGAGTGATGGTGGTAGACCCTCCTCTGAGATCGGGAAATCTCAAAGGATCCTACCCCTAGATGAGGAGCTATAGGCAATTACCAAGCACTGAGAAAGGAAGAATTAGCTTTCCCCAGGGAAGAGCCCCGTCATTGATTATCCAATACCAAATGGCTAGGCCTAGAAATATATACATTCAGGGAATACTGAATGAATTCAGCATGTTGTATTCATATGTTAGTTCATTTATAGATACATGTAATGATAATAGTTAAAGAAGCTGCTGCTATGAATTTGAGAGGCAGGTTGGTCATGGGGAGGGTGGACAGAGAGGGAAAGGAGAAATGATATAACTATATTTTAATTAAATTAAAATTTTAAGAGTAGTAAAAGATTTATTAAGCCTAATCTATAGCCCAGTTTGTGAGTTTTATAGCAATGAGTGACATTGACTCAAAACAATGTAGACAGCACATGAGTAATAATGCCCCAAGCTAGCCGGGTGGTGGTGGCACATGCCTGTAATCCCAGCACTCGGGAGGCAGAGGCAGGCAGATCTTTGTGAGTTCAAGGCCAGCCTGGTCTACAGAGCGAGATCCAGGAAAGGCGCAAACCTTCACAGAGAAACCCTGTCTCGAAAAACCAAAATAAATAAATAAATAAATAAAATAATGTCCCAAGTTGTCCTAAACCGAGACATTACACTTATGCACATACATGTACACACACACACACACACACACACACACACACACACACACACACATACACATCCTGTATAGTACTTTGATCTCTAAATGACAAAATCTGAGATACAATTATTCTATGAGACTGGTCTACAATTGGTTAAACTCTCCAGCTTTGTCTACATGAGCCATAGGGGCCAACTGTGAAGAAAGGGTTGTATATGTGGAATATTTAAACAGGAATTAGGTTCATGCTATAGCGTTTATTCAAAATATAAAGTGTCAGCATTGCTACTGTTTTATTTTTATGACATGTCATCTGACAAGAAAATCACATCCTTTCAACTCACTGATGAATGAGCATTTGAGCCATGCAAATGTATTTTCCATTTGAACTTCATATTTCTTTATTATTTCAAGTGAAATTGGTTTTGCTGCCCTCAATATAAACCATACAGATTTCATCTAGATGGGGGGAAGAGAACCTTCATCTGTTCAGTGTCAATTTATATTTTAAAGGAATAAAACCCTAAAGGCCTATTATCCTCATAAAGGAGTTGAGAACCTGTTTTGTGCACGGCATTGATGTCTCTGCTCTGATCTTGCTTATAATCGAGTTACTATGGGGGCAAAAAAAGCAAGATAAATAATGCGAAACAGGGGCATGCTCCAAATATATTCACTCAATGTGCAAAAGACATTTCAAACAAATGCATTTCTCCTCTGCAACATACAAAGAAGGATGCTGGGTACTGAGGAAGATAATTTTTTGATAAAAAAGCAAAAGTAGTTTCCTTCCTTTCGTGGAGCTTCTATTTATTGAAGAGAGGCGTGGAGAATGTGAGTTTAACCTATCTTAGAATACTGGGGCACTCTTAACTCACAGTGCTGTTTTATGTGGTTTCAGTTGCTCATTGTCAACAGCAATCCAAAAATACTGTTGTTTGTCTTGACTTCTTCAAGAAATACATTCATATAGCATTTACTGCCGAATATTCTTACAAGTCTTTGACTTGTTATCAGTTATTGTACATCGCATAAATTAAGCTTCATTATTGGTATGTCTGCATGAAAGAAAACAGTATATTTATTATTTTATACCATCCACTATCTGAGGTATTCACTGAGGGGGACTTAGGAAATAGTCTCCATAGAAAAGGTGGCATTATTTTATGAGGACTGGGGAGTGACCTTCAGACTTAAAAAGTTAAAAAAAAAATGGCATTGTGCTTCAGTGAAAATCTTTGTCCTATATCATGTTAGAGATTTTGTTTATGCCTGTCTTGATATGAAGAGCAAACTGAGTCACAGCAATGACTGGTGACATTTATTAAGCATCATCTGTGTGCTGAGCACAGTATTGACACTTTTCATGAACTCATCAAGCCTTGTTTCCCATGAGCACCACGTACTCCCTGCAATTCTAATGCAGCCTCTCCCAGAAGGGTTTTCATTGCTGCAGAGACACAGGACTGCAGAAGAATAGCTCTTCATGTTCATGCTACTTTCTTAAAGTATCTAAAAGCAGCCGGGCGTTGGTGGCGCACGCCTTTAATCCCAGCACTCGGGAGGCAGAGGCAGGCGGATCTCTGTGAGTTCGAGGCCAGCCTGGACTACCAAGTGAGCTCCAGGAAAGGCGCAAAGCTACACAGAGAAACCCTGTCTCGAAAAACCAAAACAAAAAAAAAAAAAAAAAAAAAAGTATCTAAAAGCTTCCCCCGAGGATGGCATTAGAAAGTGAAAATCTAAATTAAACACTTTCATCCTGGGCTGTGGGGTGGGAGCCCATTGGTAAAGCATTGTCTGATGTGCCTAAGGCACCAAGTTCAGGGTCTGATCTCCAGCACCATCAAAAAAAATATATTTGAAATTTCTTAAAGAGATAGCAACAACTTGTAGAGGATAAGGGTCTACAGGTTTGGGGCCCAGTGATGACAGTTACCAACAAGGAGACCAAATATGAGTTGTTCTCCGAATGATACATAAGACTGAATGTTGGAATTAGGTGATTCATTTCAAGTACAGTACATACAAGACTTGAGAACTGAGAAAAGAAAGTCAAATGTTCACCAGTTTTTATATGAGTTTTGTTATTCTCAAGTTCGTTATCTTCCATCTGTGATCTCATATATATGATGCCTATGCTTCTTCATTTACAAAATGGAAGAGTGTTGAAATCAAATGTCATAGAAAATTAATTGTAAGCTTACCACATTTGGTGATGATAACACAAAGTATAGGAATAATGCATAACAATCAGGGAATGAATTTACTGTTAACCATTAGTAACGAGGATGGTCTAGGGGCCTGGCTTAGGGCAGCAGTGTTCCTTCAAGAGAATGTAGAGTCAAGATGAGTTATTACATCCTCTAGTTCTGTGAGTTTTCTTTGTGTTGATGTCTATTCTGTTTACAGAACATCACTGTTAGGGAATATAGCACTTTGAGTTAATCAGTGGTTGCTTGCCAGTTTGTGGCACATGAAAATATGGCCACCATCCTTAGTTGTTCAATAAATATCTGGGGAGAAGTAGTCGACTACTTTGGTTACAGCCTAGGTCTCTATAGAGAGGTAGTATTGAAAGAAGTGAATGAATAGGATGTTTCAGAAAAGACTAGCGCTTTCAAATTCCAGAGTGACAAATTTCCCAGTCATTCAAGGTAGAATATTATTTGAAGGTGTGCTACTTTTGTTTGTGTTGCATTTGTTTAACTCTGTGAAGCTGTGTTACTATGCCTGTCTTAAACACCTGATGGTCTAATAAAGAACTGGCCAATAGCAAGGCAGGAGAAAGGATAGGCAAGGGGGGCAGTTGGCAGGCAGAGAGAATATATAGAAGGAGAAAACAGGGAGGAGAGATCTAAGATCTAGAAGCCAGAGATGGGAGGGGGACTCAAGGGGCCAGCCACTCAACTACACAGCAAGCCACAAGTAAGAATAAGATTTACAGAAGTTAGAGAACAGGAAAAGTCCAGGGGCAAAAGGTAGATGGAATAATTTAAGTTAAGAAAAGCTGGCTAGAAACTAAACCAAGCTAAGGCTGGGCATTCATAATTAAGAATAAGCCTCCATGTGTGATTTATTGGGGATCTGGGTGGCAGGCTCCTCAAGAGAGTAAAAAACAAACAACAGAAATTCTAAACGGGAAATTGCTTGCCTGCCTGTGGATTCATAAATATTTCTCTTATTTATCTATGAAGTCAGAACTCATCTAAGTGAAACTGGTAAGCTCCACTTTATGTTCTCTTTGAGCTTTTGAAACTTTTGTCTTACAGTCTGCATCATTGCCCTTTATCTCCTTTACACTTTCTTCTGCCCACCCACGGTAGTAAATTCTGCTCATAGAGTACATGTCATGCACATTTGGGCTTCTCTCATTTATGATGTCTGTTCTATTGTACGTTCTCAGTAAATGCCCCTACATCTCAGTTCTGCTTCTTCATCCAATTCCCTCAGGGAATCCTGATCCCTTCTTGCTGGAGCTCTATGATATTTTTTTCTACAAGTCTCTACATTCGTTATAGGTCTGACTGATCATGGTGCATGAGCACGTCCCTTGTCACTGTGATCTCTCTTGCTCTATAGTCACCACAGTCCCACCAAAACACAGAGAACTCACCTTTGCCCACAGTTGTTCAGAGAGCACTTTAATATTGAGCATGCTGGGATCCCTTCATTTCCTCTAGATCTCCACCATGTCCTCCTAGGTCAACACCTCTGGAGGTTGTGACCTTTACTATGATCTTCTTATTCCTGTTTATAGACTTTACATCCTGAACATTCCAATGAGTATATAAACTATAATTTATATTAGGAATCCTTTATTTACTGACACTCACATTAGACCTGTCTCCTTAATTCAAACTGCACTGTTCAAAGTCTACCATTGTAGACAGAATTGTAAGCCTGAGGTATTATTCAGGTTTTATTCATCTTCAATGAACAAAATGTATAATCTCATGGTAAATTTAGTTTCCAAGTGTTCAGAATAACTATGAAGAAAAGTCATGAGTGCTTGATTAATGATATTGTAAAATGCATAGTTGTCAGACATACAGGAAATGCGGATGAAGAGGGCACAGTGGGTACTAGAAAAGGGATGCCTTCAGTTCACTAGTGAAGAAGGAAGAGTTGCAACATGCTTCATGAAGCAGACAGCTGGTTTGTGAAAAAATATGAAATGTAATTTTTTGGTAGGAGAAGGGAGAGAGGACAAATTCATTGTATAAGTAAACCAAATGCTTACTGATCACAGCACAAAATAAATAGGCAAAACTTAAAGGTGATAAATAAGGAAATGGTATCATAAACATTATTTACAGATGTGGACATAATCATTGAAAGATGAACATTTTAAAATGCAGAAATACTTAGCTATGGGGTAGGTCCTTTGGAACAGAATCCAGAAATAAGTTAGTAGACAGCAAAAGCCCTTTCTGTTTCCACACACTTTGCTCACGTCTGGATATTTTACATTCGTCTACAAGGCCTGCCATTACAAATTAGACTATGGGGCTTAAACCTTATGGAGTCTGGAAATCTCGTCCAAGATGCTGGCAAGATTCATTCTCCCTTCTTGCTTGGAGATGGCTGCCTTCTTATGGGAACTGGAAGAACTTTTTCTCTGTGTGTGCTCATCCCTAGTGTCTCTTCCACTTCTTATGAGGTCATCTTCCTATAAATCCTTTGATATTCAGACTCCTTCTTTGTGTCTCAAATATCCACAATTACTTCTCC
>CABHPP010145807.1:27442-37644 GCA_902168425.1 Peromyscus attwateri | reverse complement strand
AATCCCTAATATTATATTAGGTTTTAAAAAAATCCTAGGAGCTAGAATGTGGCAACACAGATTTGTAATCCCAGCCCTCGAGAGGCTGAGGCAGAAGGGTTGTGAGCTCAGGGCTAGCCTGGGCTACACAGCAAGACTTTCTTGGGTAGTAAAACAGGACAAACAAGACCCTAAGAAGCTGAACAACACTTAGCTCTCCCGTTTGTAACCCAAGGGATTTTTTCCAGCTCTAACTTAAAGAGACTGTGGGGAAAAACGCAAGCCGAGTTGACAAGCTTGAGATCTGGGTGGTGGGTAGGTGAAGTAAGAGACGCTGGAGAGATGGGCTGAGGGCTGTTGGAACTGGCCTGTCGTGGGTTCCTGAGCTAGCGTTCTGGTTTCCCTTCTCTGTTGCTGTGATGAAATATCCTCCCCCAAAGCATCTTGGGAAGAAAGGTTTATTGGGTTTACAATTCCAGGTAGAGGCTGGTATTTTGGGGGGGAGTCAAGGTGGGCACTTAAGGTAGCCACATCCACAGGCCAGAGCAGAGCAAGAACATCCCTTTCACTCTTGCCTTCTCTCAGCTAGCGTTCTCTTCTAAGGTTCAGGACCCCGGGCCAAGGAATGAGTGCAGCCCGAAACGGGCTGGGTCTTTACGTCAATTAACAGTTGAAACAATCCCCCCCCCCCCCCCCCCCCCCCCCCCGAGACACACCTGCCTGCAGGCTGACCTGATCTAGATAACTTCTCACTTAGGCTCCTCCCCGGGGATTCTAGGCTGTGTTGACAGTCAAAGCTAACCAGAGCATCACGTTTAGTTGAGTTGGGAGCGCTCCTATAAGCTATGTATATCATTAAAAAAAAAAAAGTCTAAGAAAATCATGAAAGGAATAGATCAGTGATGGAGAAGAATGTGTTATATCAAGGGTTGCGGTGAGCTCCCTCCTACAAAAACCAGCAGACATATCGGATACCAAAGGGGTCTGAGCTAAGAGAGGATGGTACATTCTGAGTTCCCTGAGGCCGGCAAAGACAAAGGGCTTTGTATGGTTCTTTTCATGTTTGAAGTGAAAAGGGATGTAGCACATTCTTCGTTGTGCTTGCCTACACGAACCAAATTGTCTTAGTTGGGAAAACAGTACAAATGAACTGTGAGAGGCGACATGCTAGCTTTGGTTTTATTTTGAGACAGGGTCTCACTGTCAGTCCAGGCTGCCTAGAACTATGTAGACCTGGTTGTCATCAAACTCATGATCCTCCTGCCTCCGCCCCTGAGTGCTGGGATTGCGGGTGTGAGCCAGCACACCTCCCGGATGGCTTCGGCACACACATGAGGATGGCAGTTCTGTACGTATCCGCTTACTCGTGGAGGAGTTCCTGTGTGACGGGTGTTACCTGCTGAGTATGTTACATCCTCAACATGCTCGGTCTGCCAGCTGCTTCCATTGCAGAATCTGGTCCCCCATGTCCCCCCCAACTCTTCCTCTCCATCTGAAAAGCCCTTTGAGAGACATCTTTTCTCTTTCCTGCAAGTTTTTCCACTCGCTCGGCCAAATTGGTGTCCCGTGGTCTCGGGCTGCCCTTGTATTTCATTTTAAAGACCAGTTGCTGCAGTATGTACGATGTTCTCGGTGACACAGATGAATGTGAACGGTGTGCGGGGCCAGCCTGAAGGATGATCACAGGACTCTGGAGGTTCTGGATGGTGCAAACCCTTCTGCTTCTGACATTGGAAAAAACCGGAGAAGCGGCAACTTGAGAAACTTGAAAGCAGGAGCTGACGAGAAAAGCCTGGACGTGAATCCACACCTTGGCAGAGAGTTTCCCTCCTGTCTTGGCTGGGGTGACTTCTAGTGTCCCTTGGCAACCGATGTCCTTCTGACTTCATCCGTGGACCAGGGCCTTTCCAGTGACCAAAAAAGGGGAGGGAATTAGGTACAAGTGCATTTGACTTTGTTTTGGGTGGAGCGTCCTCCAGGGACCTTTCTTACTTGGGACCACAGTTCTAAACATCTTGTCAAGAGCCCGGGAACCCCAGGAGCAGAGGGGAACCTAGTTAAGATGCAGTCTATGTGGGGACCCCTGACTAGATCACCTCAGGTGTGCAACTTCCTTGCTTTCTTTTTGTTTACCCTCTACATTCATCTAAACAGACGGGTTTTGGAAAGTTTTTCTTAGCAGAAAAGTTGAATCCTTTAATTCCTGCATGAGAGAGAAAGAGACACATACCTTTAATTTTTCCCTAGTGTATTTCTTTGGAAAACATCTCTGAGTTCGATTCTTGGCATCCAGTGAACGGCAGCAGTGTTGTTTAGGACTGCCTATGAACTGGAAATCCGCTCAGCCTGTGTGAACGCACCTCACAGTAAGACGATAGCCTGTTGCTGCGTTGACAAAGTCCTGCCAGCCACAAACTGGGCCTGAATTGGTGAAGGCCATGCGTTCAACACCAGCTCGCCCGACACACAGGACAGACAGACACGGAGAGCGGAGCAGCAGCTGCGGAGTCCGCACCGTGGATATCCGAAGGAACCACTGTCTTCCGAAATGGGGCTCCAAGTAAGAGAGGTCCCAGAGGGCGCTCAACTTAATAAAGACAAATGCTCTTGCATCTAATCCCCTCCCCTTTTTGGTCACTGGAAAGGCCCTGGTCTGTGGATGAAGTCAGAAGGACATTTGGTTGCCAAGAAACACTTGGGGAACTCACCCCAGCCAAGATGGGAGGGAAAACTCCGCCAAGAAACTTTTTTTCCCCCTTTTGAGCCAGGGTCTTAAAATGTAGCCCGGGCTGTTCTCAACCTTGCCGCCTCCTGCTTCAACTCCTGAGTGCCGGGATTATAGATACGTACCGCCACGCCTGTCTAAGGCCGATTCCCACTTTATTTTTTTTTATTTTTTATTTTTATTTTTTTTTTTTTTTGGTTTTTCGAGACAGGGTTTCTCTGTGTAGCTTTGTGCCTTTCCTGGAGCTCACTTGGTAGCCCAGGCTGGCCTCGAACTCACAGAGATCCGCCTGCCTCTGCCTCCCGAGTGCTGGGATTAAAGGCGTGTGCCACCAACGCCCGGCCGATTCCCACTTTTAAAAACTGTTCCTGTGATTAGGGGGCTGGAAGGCCTCTTCTCACCTGCAGACAGACGCTGAGGGGCTAATATCCAGGATAGAGAACAGCACATCTCCTGTCAGAGGGGTGAGCATGGGGGATGGTGAGGACAGGGTGGCTCTGGGGTACGGGGTCGAATGGGAGCGATGACTTCTGACAATATAGCATGGGGAGTTGACAATAATTAGACCAGTGGTCCTCAACCTGTGGGACACGACCCCTTTGGGGGTCAATCAACCCTTTCACAGGGGTCACATATCAGATATCCTGCAAAATTACAGTTATGAAGTAGCAACAAAGATAATGTTATCGTTGGGGGGGGGGTCACCACAGCATGAGGAACTGTGTTAAAGGGTCACAGCCTTAGCAAGGTTGAAATAGATGGATAGTTCAAAGAAGTTAGTACAGAGCAATTTGAATATCCCCAACACAAATTAATGTCTGGGCCAGGGCCCTACCTCTTTGGAGGATGCAGTCATTGCATGGTCTTAGACACATGCATTGGAATGTCACACAGTACCCCAGACATATGTAGAACAGTTGCTTCAATTACATACATATAAAAATTTTATTTTTACTTTATATGTATGGATTTTTTGTCTGCAGATAATGTTTGTTGATCCTCTGCCTGCCTGGTGTCCTCAGAAACCAGAATTGAGCATCAGATCCCCTGGAACTGGAGTTAAAGGCCGTTATGAGCTGCCATGTGGGTGCTAAGAATTGAATCTGGGTCCTCTGGAAGAGCAGCCAGTGCTCTTAACTGCTGAGCCATCTCTCCAGCCCCTAAGAAACTTTTAAGTCAAAAGGCTTCCGAGTTTATCACTCACAGTTGCTCCTGGATAAACATTACGCGCTTGTCCACAGTCAGAAGGCCAAGAAGCAATGGAGAAATAATTTCCTTTCAGAACAAAGCTTTCCAGACTTGCAAGACAGACACTCATCTGAGGGCAGGCTGGAGGCCTGGGTCATAGTGACTACTGCAGCCCAAACATGAAAGTCACTTGGAGTTCCTCTTCCTTGGGGACCTGAAGCCTTGGCTCTGGAAACCTTTGTTTGTTCAAGTCTGTTGGTGACATGTGACTCTCAGCTAAGAAAACACTTGGAGGTCACCATCTAGAGTCTGACCGGGTATCTGGGTCCTACAGCACAGTCAGGCTGACACATGGAACTGACCATCCACAGGGCTGTTGCAGGACTAGGAGGAAAAGCAACAGGGTTTTAGACAATGATATCAGCTGTTTGGGCTGGAGGAGTGTCTCAGCCTTTAAGAGGACTTCCAGAGGACCACAGCTCAGTTCCCAGAATCCACACGACAGCTCACAACCACCTGTCACTCTAGCTTCAGGGGATGCAGCACCCTCTCCTGGCCTCTGTGAATCCCTGCATGCACGGGCCCAAATACGTACACATAAAAAAAAAATGCAGTACTGTGGCATGACGGAGGTGGGCAGAGATGTGAGTGAGCAGAGGGAGACAACTCGGGAGGGAGGGAGGTGAATGAACAGGGCCAAGTGGGTGAAGAATCAAAGGCTGGACAAGATGATTTCTTGTTCTGTGATCTCGTGGTTCTATGTATTAGAATCTCTTTATCGGTCAAGTGTCATGCGGACTTTTCTACCAGCTTGGGGATGGGGGTTAGCAGTGAACAAGAGAGACAAGACCCTTTTCTCAAGGAACTCCTGGGCCAGAGATAGATGAACTGGAACAGAGTCAGATGAATGAAAGCAATAGATGAACAGGAACAAAGACTGTGTGAGTGCTCCTGTGTGTGTGTGTGTGTGTGTGTGTGTGTGTGTGTGTGTGTGGTTGAATGAGAATGGCTTCCATGGGCTCAGATATTTGAATGCTTGGTCATCAGGGAGTGGCACTACTTGAGAGGGATTAGGAGGTGTGGCCTTGTTGGAGGAAGTGTGTCACAGGAAGTGGGCTTTGAGGTTTCAAAAGCCCAAGCCAGGCCCAGTGTCTCTTTCTCCCTGCTGTCTGAGGATCTGGATGTAGAACTCTCAGCTACTTCTCAAGCACCATGTCTGCCTACATACTTCCCACCATGATAATGGACTCAACCTCTGAAACACTAAGACCTCTGTGTGTGTGTGTGTGTGTGTGTGTGTTAGATGAAGAGCCAAGATAAGGAAAAGACACAGAGCTGAGAATGAATGACCAGAGGGACCCAGCTGTGAAAAGCCCCGGAGCACTGACTTCTTTGAGAGCAGAGATGAGGTCCAAGTGGACAGAGGAAACAAATAAATAAATGAATGAGATACACGTGGCTGGAGATGAAGACGGAGAAGTGGGTGTGGCCTTGAAGCTTTGCTGTCTGAACCCAAGGCTCCGTGGGGACACACTCCCTCCAAAGCTGTCATCGTCTCCCCAACCGCCTAACCAGTGAGGCCCCGGTCCTACTGAGAGACCCGGTCTCAAAAAAAACATGGCGCTTCCCACTCAATTCTGTTTTAGAAAAGAAAACGTGGTCATTGTGGCAGGTGCCCATGTTGCTTTTGTGAGGAAGTAGCTGAATTAAAAAAAAAAAATAGCAACTTTGTGTACTTGCGAATTACCTCTTCTGTCTTCCATGAGTGGGAGTGCCCATGTGACTGTTCTGGACAATGAGTTTAGCCATGTCAGCACAGTCAGAGGGCGGGGCTTAAGGCATGTGGCTTTTCCCATTGCCTGCCCTTGGGCGGTCACATTCTCCATTCCTCCCTGACTGGCATGAGGCCAGGAGCCTCCAGCGTCTTTTTTTTTTTAAATTTACTTGTTTAATTATTTCTTGCAACAGGGTCTCACTATGTAGCCCTGATGAGCCTGGAACTCACTATGTAGACCAGGCTGGTCTTGAACTCACAGAAATCTGCCTGCCTCTGCCTCCCGAGTGCTTGGATTAAAGATGTACATCACCATGACCGTACATCTTTATTTATATATATATACATAAATTTATATATATTTATATATTTATATATATAAAATAGAAACCATTTCTATGTTATGTAATTGAAATATGTTTTTTTTTTTGGAATTAAAACAAAAGCATAGTGAACTGCTCCTGAGGGGACACACCTGAGACTGTCCTTTAGCTTCCACACACATATACGCTCACATGTGCACACACATACAGGTGTACCTGTGCTTGTACAAACATACAGCAAAACAAAACAAGACAAAAAAAAAAAGACCCAGGCAAATAACTAGCAGACATTCTTATCTCACAGGCTGTTCAGGCAGCCAGAAGTTCCTTACGTAAAACCATAGGGTGTTTGCACAGACCTACACACAAAAAGGTGTGGGTCAGGCCCGTTCTTCCCACAAGGCCAAGAGGAGACCCATTCTTGGCCTCCGGGGGAGTGTCCTGTGGTGGCTAGCACGGCCGGGCACAGCTTTGGTTTGTGTTAGGGGCTTTCTAGTCTACCTCTGTGATTATAGGAAAACTAAGTCATTGGACTTAGGTCATGTCTTCATGATCTCTGCAATTACCTGATCTTCAAATACGGTCTTGTCCCTAAGTACCGGGGCCTGGGACTCAAACACAGGCTTTGGGGACACACACTTCAACTCTCAATTGTGCCCAATGCATGGATTGATTTTGATTATTTGACAAATACAGGGAGAGCTGCAGAAATGAATGGACAGACAAACAGCCTTCAGAGTCTGGTATAACAGGGAAGAGAAACTGAGATTGCCTAGATTCAAACACCGGACTCGCCCATGTGGGTTGCACACGCGCACACTTGACCTCCATGCCCGCTGTGGCTCCGGACTGATGGAGTGTTGCCATGGAACGAACCCTGGGTACTCATCCTTGCTCCCCCCAACCTACCCTTGTCCCCCAAGGCCACACTGCGGTGAGGTCCAGGCCCCGTTTTATGAGTTGTGACCTCTGTGGTTAATTCTCTTAATCTAGACTTGCTTGTCCATAAAACACAGGCCTTGGGTATTGGGTTTCCCTGATCAAAGGGCAGTGTGTGGGGGCGCTGCCCAGGAGGGCTTGGCCAGGCTCGTAAACACAGTCCGGGACACACACACACACAACAGCCTCAATATGGGGGTCATTGGTGGCCGGGTGATCCCGCGTGAAATGTCACTGGGGCTTCCATGCTGCCTAGGGGATTTACGGCCTGGTATTACTCTGCCCTGCTTAATGTGTTGACCTTTGCCCTCTAGTAATTCAGGGGACGGAGCCAGTGGGGCCAGAAGCTAATTCCAGGGGTTAATGTAGAAGGAGCCTCGGCATTGGGAAGTGTCAGGGACTGTTTAAGCTCTGGCCAGATGGCCCAGGCTGTCCCCATCAAGGGATCTGAGGGTGGGTGGGTCTTTCCAATGGGGGTATGTGTACAAGCATCTGAGGAAGTACCTATGGCTAACGGTTTCCCATCTAATTCAGGCCTCTGTGTGCCTAATTACAGATGTTCCTCCATTTCTACAGGGAACCCATCACAGAACCCCACACAGATCCACAGACCCCCCAAATCTGCTGCAGAAAATGGCAGGGTGTTGATGTAGAGCTTGCACACACATTCCTTTGAATAATCTCCAGGTAGCTTTTATTCCTGCATTATTTTTTTGCTACTGTGAGAAATACCTGATAAAAACAATTTAATCACACTTATTTATCTACTTACAAATTTATTCTCTCCCCTCTCCCTCTGTGTGTACAGGAGTGTGTGTGTGTGTGTGTGTGTGTGTGTGTGTGTGTGTGTGTGTGTGTAAGTGCAATGGATCATGTGTGGAGGTCAGAGGACAATCCACAGGAATCCATTTTCTTCTCTACTTTGTGGGTTGGGAGGCTCGAACTTGGATCACCAGGCTTGGCAGCAAGCACCAGCTAAGCCAGCTTTCCAGCCCTAGAAACAACTGAAAGTGAGGAAAGACTTATGTTGGCTTGTGATTTCAGAGGCTTTAGTCTGTCATTCTTGAGTGGCTCCCCATGTGGTGGTCGATGAGCAGAGTGTGAACTAGGAAGGGACAGGAGCAAGATGTGTCTTTGTAGGGGTACATCCCCCCTCGACCCAGCTCTCCCACTCAGCACCTACCTCCCAGGTTTCTACCATACCAACGACGCCATGAGCTATGACTCCCTTAGCGATTCACTGACGAGGTCAGAGCCTTCAGGATCCAGTCACCAAAAAGCCCACCCCAACATGGGTGAGGAGTCATGAAAGCTGCATTATTTGAGTTCCCTGCACAAGCTGCAGGAAGTTCCGCTCAAGACGGTCTCCTCTCCCCAACACTGAAAAACAAAAACTGTTTCTATAGCCTTGAGGAGAGGCCTTGTGAATTGGGGGACTTTCTGTGTCTTGTAAAACTCCTATGAACCCCAATTCTCCTAGAAGAACGAGTTTTTGTTTTTTTGTTTTTTTTTAAAATTTGGAGAAAATCTTAACTTCGGATGGTCTGTATTGAAAGCCTCTGGTAATAATGGTTACATGCTGGGTATGGGGTGCTGCACCTGAGCAACAGTGTCCCTCGAGACAGCTTACTCTGGGGGTTCCCCCACCCCAGCATGGAACCATTTTCACCAACACTTTGTTCTGTCTCTCAGTCCCCTCTCTCTGGCATTGTGGATTCCGTTGCTCTCTGTCAGGAAGATAAAGGCCTCTGAGAAGAGGGTGCCAGAGTGGAGACGAAGATGGAGGCACCATCCATGGGAAAGGCCACTTGATGTAGCACCCGAGGTCCAAAGGGCCAAGGACTCATCCACGAGACTTTGAAACTGGAGCTTTGAGATCACAGGCTCACATCTGAAACAAATCGGAGGGTGATGAACAGCCAAAGGGCAATGGCCAGGAGGGGACCTGGCAAGAATGGATGTCCTGGGGACAGATGAACGAGGACCTTTGGTGACATTCCTGGGTCCTGCCTCTGGGTCAGGTCGTTTTGCAGTCCGTGGGCTGGCATCACCTGGTGAGAACGTCAGGAAGTTAGCCTTAGCTGTCCCAGTGGCCTGTCACCCCCCTGTCTGATCCCAGATTGTGTTTTTCAAAGACAAACTGTTATAGGGCGTGTTGGTGGCAGAGGATTCATGGCTGTGAAATCTGTCTTCTTTAGGCTACCTGTGCTCTGCTTGTCCCCCGTCTGTGCCCTGGGCTGCCAACACTGACCCATGGAAGACTCCAAAGATTCAGAGCAAAGGGTGGATTAAACTGAGAACAGTCTTGACCTGGGAGCTGGGGAAGGCTTGGACCCTCAACGGGACCATTGAGCAAAGTGGTCCAAGAGTGTGGGGTCTTACAGCCCAGCTTCAGCATCTGACTGTGCAGTCGGGTAAATGGCTCAGCAAACCCCCGTGTTCCCTGTAAAATGTGGGTACCAGGAGACGACATTTGAGTTTCCATGATGCTTAAGTGGCACCGTGTTCGGATATGGGTGTAGACATCAGCAGGTATCTGATAAGGATGGGCATCTGAGGAGACTTAATCACAAAGTTAACTTTTCACAGTGTGGAGGCTGAAGTGCACCCTGGGACATGTCATCAGGTCGAGGGACACACAGACCATCTCAGTGGAGACCTGTTGTGAGTGTGCTGCGTCACAACCTGAATTCACTGCTCATCCCCCCCCCCCCCACTGGCCCACAGTTTAGCAGTTAGTTTATCTGTTTTTGTTCTGAAGCGTGTGTGCGAAAGGACTTTGCAACATGGCCCGATGCCTTGTCTTGTGACCTCATTTTGCTCTTGTTTTTATGGGGGAAAGATGCTGCAGACAGTCCATTTATCATCTGGAAGCGCAGGGCCATTGCCCAGCCAGGCCTGAAGCACCCCTGCTCATTACAGGAAGGCCTGTGGCTTGTGTTGACTGTAGGAACAGAGCCTGTGCCCTTATGGTGTGCCAGGAACCATACCTGCGTTTGTGTGTGACTCTCATTAAAAATCCAGAGCAGACGCTCCGTTGTTCCTCTCAGTGAAACAAGGACGCCAGGCTCAAGGAGTGTTGATGATATTGGCCGATGGGCTAGGGGAGTGAAAGCGCTTGCTTCATTGGCAGGAGGACGTGAGTTCGGATCCCCAGCACTCACCTAACAGCCAGGCATGTGCCTTTAATGCCAGCACTGGGGAGGAGAGAGGAGGATTCCTGGGGCCTAGTGGCTGAGTCAGTTTAGGTGAAAAATAAGGCGCGCGCGCGCAC
>CABHPP010145807.1:0-17318 GCA_902168425.1 Peromyscus attwateri | reverse complement strand
TTACCCAACTACCCATCTGCCCATCCACCCATTCACCCTCATGTCTTAGGATGGTAGCAGCAGGTCAGGAAGCCATAGCGTCACTTTAGCCGGAAAGACAGAGAAATGAACAAACAAGCCACTTTTGCTTATATTTTGTTGAGTGGAGTTCAGAACTTAATTATGCTATGACACTTAATTGTAAAAAAATGCTGAAAAAATGTGAGCTCTGTCCCCAGCACCCTGAGACCAAGGAAGGAGGGAACATGAAGCCTACTGTGTGTCTGTGAATCTGAGTGCCAGTAGTCAATGGATGTATCCCTTCAGCTTCAAGCCTCAGCACAATGGTGGTAGATGTGAATTTGATTTTTCTCATGGTCCCTGTCACACCACAGCAGTGTTTAAGAGAGTGGACATCCTGCCGGGTAGTGATGGCGCATGTCTTTAATCCCAGCACTCGGGAGGCAGAGTCAGGTGGATCTCTGTGAGTTCGAGGCCAGCCTGGTCTACAGAATGAGTTCCAGAAAAGGCGCAAAGCTACACAGAGAAATCCTGTCTCGAAAAACAAAAGAGAGAGAGAGAGAGAGAGGGGGGGAGAGGGACGTATCCCTATTCAAGGGTGGAGATCAAGAAGTTAGGAGATCAACTGCACTTGTCAAAGATTTGAAGGCTTAAGTAGGAGTGAAGAAGAAAAGAGCAACATGGAGCAGACAAGGTTGGAGCTGATACATTCCAGATACCACACCTTAAAAGACATCTCTATTTGTCTTTGATCCCTGGCCAAAGTACCCCACTTCCTGTCTTCTCTGAGAACATTCTTTAGAGCCTGTGGTATACCCTAGCATCTCTAAGAAGGTCCTGATTTGCTTAGAAGATGAAGAGATGGTATCTGGTGTTCATGACTGGGAAGCTCCTAATGGAATGCTTGTCAGAGCTCATGAAAGATGGATGGATGGATGGATGGATGGATGGATGGATGGATGGATGGAGAGATGGACAGATGGGTGAATGAATGGATGGGTGGGTGGATGGATTGATGGATGGATCGATGGATGGAGCAATGGATGAATAGAGAGATGGACAGATGGGTGGGTGGGTGGATGGATAGATGGATGGAGAGCCAGACAGATGGGTGACTGGATGGGTAGATGGATAGATAGGTGGGTAGATGGATAGATGGATGAATAGATGGAGAGACAGACAGGTGGAAGGTTGGAAGTGTGGATGGATGGATGGGTGGATTTGATACAGAGTATCAGGGCCTCCCTTTGATGGTTTCAGCAAGTGGTACTGTCTGAGATGGGTGGGAAGTGAGTGATCTATGGTGATCTATGGTGTTGTATGGTAATCTATAGTGAAACACCAGGCACCACCATGGAATTGGGAGCTCATGGGGTCTCATTTTCATGTATTTATGTGTGCATGTTTTCATGTGAGTGCATACATGTGTGTGTACAAGCCCATAGAAGCCAGAGGTCAACTTGGTTGGTGTCTTTCCCAGTCACTCTCCACCTTATTTTTTGAGGCAGGGTCTCTCGCTGTACCCAGAACTCTCTAATTTGGCAAGGCTGGCTGACCAATGATCCCTAGGGATGTCTCTACCTCCTCTTCACTAGAATTAGGAGCACACATTGTTAAAGCTGGCTTTTTTTTTAAATGTGGGCTCTGGGGATCAAACTCAGGCTCGCATGCTCACTTGGCAAACACTGTACTGACGGAGCATCTCCCCAGCAGCCACTGAACTTTAGCTGTCCCAACCCTGAGTGCCCCAGTCTGAGAAGGTCTTATGTTTGCCTTGCTCCTCAGATCCATAAACCAGAGATGGAGAAGGTAAAAAGAGATGGTTGGCTGCCTGGGCGCTCCTGCCAAATGTTTGTTTGCTTGCGGTGGTGGTCTGTCTGCCTTTGGAAGCTCCTGGGTTTGGATCACCTTGGGGCTAATGGGGGCATACTTATTTCTGGATCGTCAGAGTCATCCTAAAGAGTGAGGGCATTAAGCAAATCCTGCTGCAGAATTAAACACAAGGGGGAAGTAAACATCACCTTCACCTCTCCTCAGGTGGGCTAACGTCAGAAACGCTCTACAGCTGTACCAGTTTCATCCAAACACGGCCGCCATCATGCCGTCTTCCTCCCCATGGGTTCCTGAGCAATGCAGGTACATGTCCGCCCATGAATATAGACTCTGTTCCCAAGGTGTATTGTAAGTGGGCTGATGGGAATTAATGCATATTTTACTGTAGAAGCAACCTTATTCCTGTGCTAAGGGACATGGTTCACGTTTTTTAACCCTCCTCAAGATGTACACCATATTCAGACGCACATCACCTCCTACGTGTGTTCCTATGCCTAAGTAAAGATGGATTGATAAAAGGAAGCCAGGTGTAGTTGTGCATATCTGTAATCTCAATACCCATGAGGCTGAGGCAGGAGGGACGTGAATTCTAAGCCAGCCTGGGCTACATAGTGAGACCCTGTCTCACCCTACTCCTCCAAAAAACAATAACAAAAAAATGGAGCTGGAGAGATGGCCTAGTGGTTAACAGCATGTAATCCTCTTGAAGAGTTCAGTTCTCAGCATCCATGTACGGTGACTTACAACCTCCTGCAACTCTAGCTCCAGGGGATTTGATGCCCTCTCTCAATGGGCACCTGCACCCACGTGTACAAATCCACACATGCACACACACACACATACACATAATTTAAAAATTAAGTAGATCTTTAAAAAAAAACAAAAGAAAAACCAGATTGTTATTGGGGTTAGCTTTAAATTATGGGCTATTAGATTTTTAAGATTTTTTACTTTGTATTTAATTTTCATCCCTTCAGGGAACATGATTCATTGTATTCCACATTGGTTCTTTGTGTAACCTCATCTGAAATGTTGATTCTTCATCTGGCGCCAGACTGGAAGCTGGATGCACACCAGGTCTGTGAGTGTTTGTGTATCATATCCCTGGTGTAAAGCAGGTGGAGAGGGAAGGAAGGCAAGGAGGACAGGATGAGGTGGCCGTGTGATATGGTACCTAGGGCAGCATGAGAAGACATAGCCAACATCTTTGACCTTCAGCTGGAGTTCTTGTCTGACCAAGGTGGGTGACCCTGGGCAAGTTATTTCTCATTTGAGCTTTTGTTTTACTGTCTGTGAGATGAGAAGACAGAACTTAATTGTTCTCAAACAGGAGTTGATAGACTTGGCTCATGGGACAAATGTGGCCCACTACTTGCTTTTGTCAATAAAGTTTTATTGAACCACCCCTATTGTTGATACGCATATTGTCTGTGGTTGTTTTTAGGCTACAAAAACAGACTTGAGTAGTTGCAATAGAGACAGGTATTTAACATCTGAAATATTTACCATCTGGCCCTTAATGGAAAATGTTTGCTGACTCCTGAGCCTGAGACCCTCAGTGGAGTCTGTGTGTGGACTCGGGACTCCGTTCTCCACTTCTGTGACAATTATCTTCAGCACAATACAGCATGGGGAGGAGCTAGACAACAGGACAGATTCCAAACTTCTGGGAACCCCTCACTCCCAGCGTGCTGCAGGAGGGTCAGAATGGGCTGGTCTGAGTTCGAGGGGTGGGGATGCAAAATCCATTGCTAGGCTGCTCTTGTCAGAATATGACCTGAGTCATTGATTATGCCGTCAGTGCCCTGGTGAGCTGTCTGCAGAGTAGACACTTGGCTTCTTCCTGGACCATCCTTGCGCCGGCTCTGGACCTCTCTGGACATTGTCCTTCATTGATTCTTGGAAGTATTTTTTCCTTCCCGTGCAAATTGCTTGACCGTCATTTTCCAGAAAGGGGCAGGCGACCGAACCCATCTCGCATGTGTGCGCTCTTGCTCCGATGCACTTTCTGCTCTGTTTGGCCTCCTGAATTATACATTACGCCCTTGTCAGCGCAGTTTAACTTGACCCTGGGATGCCAAAGCCATTTCCACAGACTGCGTCTCTCTCACTTAGACAGCCCTGATTCCCCGCGCAAATGACCTGCCGTGGCTGGTCAGTGTGCCGGGGCCTCCTTCCCATCAAAGGTAGTGTTGATCAGAGGGTCCGTGGTCCACATCCTCAGGAAAAAACAGACCCGTGGCCAGAACATTTGAAGACCCTGAACAGTGAGTGACCAGTGCTGGTAATTGCTCCTCGTTCTGGAACATTCCAAGAGCTTAATACAGAACATTCTCTTCTGCTCCCCATTAAACCACACAGATATGAGTCAGTGCCAGCTGGTTGGTCCTGGTTTTCCTTGGGGGGGGGACTCTGACCCTGTTTGACTCTGATTCCTGGGTTGAGCTGAACAAACAACACTAGCAAACATTTCTACATCCATTCTCTCGCTGCCGCTTCCTGACCCGTCAGCTCTTTCAAGAGCTAAATCTACACTTTGTGCCTTGCCCTGGTCACGCGCACAGCCGTGCATCTCTCCAAGGCTGCTAGCAAAGCCAGGTGGGATCAAAGATGAGGAGGTCGAGGAAGAAGCGATCTTCGTTTGCATTTGGGGGTCCATATAGACCCATTTTTAATTTTGAGTCTATATCTTCTAGTGCTTTTGTTCCAAAGATAAAATTAAAAAAAAAAAAACCCTTCAAGTTGTAAGGTGTTTCCCCCTCTGCCCAGTCACACACTGTGACCTAGCACTGTGTCTGCTGGGCAGGGCTGCATCCCAAGTTCCTTCTAAGTTCCGGGAATGATGACGCTGTTCCTGATGATGCTGTTCCTTGGAGGGACACCCTTGAACAACATCAGACAGCACATTGAGGAAGCTGGAGAGCATGACCTCCAGCTGGGTGGGTGTTGTCTTCCCTGCTTCCAAAAAGCCTCCACCTCCCCAAGTCCCGATACTGACCCAGGTCTGCAGACGCAGGTGCTACAGCTTGGAGCTTCCAACTAGTGACAAGCTTGAGGGGGAAGGTGGGCACCAATATGGAAGGACACTGGTCAAGGACACACAACCTACCAAGTGTGTACTCTGCCCCCTGAAGCCAGGAACAGTGCCAGGCCTTGGCTGGGGGTTCACTGGGACCTGGCTTTGGTCGCCAGTGTCAGCCGTTATAACCACTTTGTGAACTGCTCTGTCACCAGGTCTCCTTGGAAGGAAGAGTGATTGACAGGAGGGCTTGATATGCAAATATATATGCAAATGAAATGCATGCAGGTAATTTGTACAAATAACAGTGCATGCTGTTTTCTGGGTGTATGATCTATGCACCGCAAACGTTTATTGGCTGGATGACGTAGAAGGAAAGTGGGTTCGGCAACTTCACAGGAACAATGGTATCCAATAGTGCTTTGGGATCTATTTGTGTCTAAGATTTATTTGTGTATGTGTGTGTGTGTGTGTGTGTGTGTGTGTGTGTGTGTGTGTGTGTGCATGCATGCATGAGTACAGGTGGCTACTGGGACCAGAAGAGAGTATGGGATCCCTGGAGCTGGAGTTAATGGTGGTTGTGAGCCTCTATGTGGGTGCTGGGGACTGAGTTCAGGTCCCCTGGAAGAGCAGGGAGCATTCTTAACTGTCAAGCCATTTCTTGTACCCCTGCTTTGCATTTCTTAGTTCTAGCAGGATCTAGGGGTGCCTGATAACTCACTGATGGTGTTCTTACTTGGTCCAAAGAGTTGCCGTAGAGACCTTTGTGGCCCAACAGAATCAGCAGAGTCTCTGTTAATAGATGTAACTGGAAGCCACGGGATCAAATAAGACTTGATGAGTTTGCGTGAGATGCCATAAAAAAAAAAAAAAAAAAAGCACAGACTGGGTAGTTCAACTAACAGAAACGTATTAGAGGCCAGACATTTAAGATCAAGATGCTATCAAGGTTGTCTTACAGGGAACCTCTTGCCCCTTCCTGTACCCTTAAATAGATTTTCTTTTGCTGTGTGGGGTTGAACACCTGTTCCAAGGGATCATGGCTTTCCACTGAGGACTCCGCTTAACCACAACTACATCCTGATAGGCTCTATGTCCAAACACACTCATCCTGGCTGGAGGCCTTCAGTATGTGAGTTGAGGGAACATGGCTCAGTCTATGCACTTGGTTTTAAAGGGCTCAAGTTTCCCTGAATGAGATCAACGTAAATAGGGTCCTGATAGGAACATAAGAAGAAATCAGGAGGGCTTCCTGGTGGAAAGGGCTTAAGTCCTTCCAGGCTAGCTGTCACTCGCATCAAAGGAACCCCTCCATGCTCGGAAATCCACGGACGTCAGCTTCTTCTGCTTTCTCTTCTGATTGGATTCTTCTTGTTCTGCCACCAAGATAATTTCTTGTGAGTCTTATCACCTTTTCTCTTAATTGCTTTTTAAAAGAACTCTAAGCTTGGGGCTGGGGAGGTGGCTCAGTGGTTAAGAGCACTGGCTGCCCTTCCAGAGGTCCAGGGTTCAATTCCCAGCAACCACATTGAATGGCTTTCAACCTCCTGTAACTCCAGCTGCAGAAGATCTGATGCCCTCTTTTGGGCTCCCAGGGCACAGCACTCACATGCGTCCCTCTCATGTGCACACTATTAAAAAGGTACAGAACAGATCGGGAACACCCCCCCCCCCCCCCACACACACACACGCACAAAGGCAGCACACAGTTGAATGACTGGGCATGCAAATCCCCCTGAGGTTTTCTATGGAGTGATTTTTTTTTTTTTTAACTTTCTGGTACCCTGTCTGTTAGTTGCAGTCAGTGGACTCTTTCTGAGCCCCTGTATCCAGGCTGCACTGACTTTTTCTCCCAATAAAGTGAAAAATCTTAGCTTGGCGAAATTTCCCAAATGGAATGCATCTGTGCGAAAGGCAAGTCTGCCATGTGTCCTCCCTGCCAGCGAGGACACCATCGTGACCTCTAACTTTTGCTGGGTGTGAAGTCCTTAGTGCCAGCTCGATAATAGAAGGGGTGCAGATATATCAGGACCTCTTATTCTCGGGCCTTGGTCTTGTAAATAGCAGACACACGCAGTGTGCGGGTCGGCTCTGTGGGAGCAGGCTGGAGGGAGACTGTCTGTCCCTCTCCTGGCACCTGCCTTGCAAGCTCACTCTGGTTTGGGCTCCTTCACATCTGGTGTCAGCAGATGAATGTCAAAGATACTTCCAGAAGCCTGATGCACTTTTTTCTGTGTGCGGGGCTGTGCATATGTATTAGAGGGGACGGGAGGCCTGGCACATTCAGCTGATCCCATTAAACACCCCATTTCTCTTATTGCTCTGGTTTTTATTTTGTTATCTTAAAAAAGTGTGGCACTATGTGTGTGTGTATGTGTGTGTGTGTGTGTGCATTCGAGTGTGCAAAAGGGTACATGTACAGTCCATAGGAGGATGTTGTGTGTCCTGCTCTGTCATTTTTTTCCACTTATTCCCTTGAGACAGGGTCTCTCACTGAACCTGGAGCTAGGGTGGTGGTCAGTAAGTCCCAGCCATCCTCCTGTCTCTGTTTCCACTCAGCCCCAGGGGTACTGGCCCGTGAGATCCCACCTGGCTTTTCACATGGGTGCTGGGGATTTGAACTCGGGTTGTCATGCTTGCTCAGCAAGCACTCTTGCCTGCCAAGCCGCCTACCCAGCCCCTTATTGTATAGTCTCGAGTCAACCTTCAACCTTCTCTGTTTTTGTAAGGGATGCCGAGGGACTTTCAGATGAAAGTCTCTGCCTGCCCGGGAACCAGAGAAAGTCTACAGTGCCACTGAGGTGATTCCAGCATGGCTTAGGATACCCAGAAAAAAACGTGAGTCCCAGAACCCACCCTCCTTCAGAAGCAGCCAGGGCAGCAATACCCCTAAGTGATGATTAGCAGGTGGGGACATCTTGGGATCCCCTCGGCCAGCCCTCTGGGTCCATAAATCTGCAACGGGCCCTGAGTTCTGCATTCTTAATCAAGCCTGTTTCCCTTATTAATCTCCAGGAGAGGCAAAGATTTATAAGCAGCCTTGGAAGATGAAATTCATTTCAAAAACCCATAAATGAAATCCCAATCAATTGGCCACGATACTTGCCTTGCTCATGTTGCGTCCACTGATCTTTTAACTTGATTGTTCTATTATCAAGTATTCGCTTAAAAGCCTTGGCTGGATCCTGGGCACAGCAGGAGTGACAGCAGCCCGTGATTACTGGTCATCACTGTGCCTGAGACTGAGCTTTTAGACAGGCTACAATCGGAAAAGGAGGAGCTGAGAAAAGTGGGGTGCGGGGGGGGGGGGGGGGGGGGGGGGGAGATGAGGTGTGAGAAACCCGGTGTCAGGGTTTACTGTGGACAGGGGATCCAGGGATTGTGGGAGCCCATGGAAATACAGTTTTCCTGGCCCCATTTACACCTTGCCCAGTGAGTGTCTCTGAGAACCTGGAGGCTGAAGGTGAGCGTTATGGGGTGCAGTGAACTTTGCTCTCAGTCCAGCAGGACCAAGTCTGTAGGCTCCCTCAACAAATGTTTGCTGAGAACAGGGTCATTCCTGTGGTAGCTGGGATGTTCAAGGCACCGAAAGACCCAAATCCCTAGCTGTGTGGGTCAGGTGGGTGTGGGGACATGATAATGAAGGCTATCTACCAGCATCCCACTGGATACCTGCTTGAATGTTCTATTCAGTCTTCACTGAGGTCACAGTGCATGGTGCCTGGGAAAATTGGTGCCGAGGACGTCGAATTACCCAAGGGCATTGCCAGTAAGAAGTGGAGTGAATGAGGGAGGGGTCTGAACTGGGTCTTGAGAACCCAGCCTGGTGTGAGCTGTTTGTCCTCTTGGGTTTCAAGGGTCAGATGACATGAAGGTGTCCCCCAAACTTCATGTGATGGAGACAGGTTCCAATGTGAAGAGGCAGGACCACCAATGAATTTAAGCCATGGAGGATCCATGGGTTCATGGGTCACTGGAGGGCTGGCTTTGCCAGCCGAGCAGCGCTCTCTAGCACGGGTGCTGTTTTCATATGCCCTATGTTAGGATACAGGCTAAGCAGGAGTGTACAACCAGCCTTTAGACCCGTGAGCCAAAGAGTTTCTTTATAAATTACCCAGTCCAGGTGTTTTGTTATAGTAGCAGCAAGATGACTAGGATAGGATCCACTGTTAAACTGTGGTGTGTCTGAGCAAGCCGCACATAACTGGTCAGCTATAAGTGGGACCTCTTCATCTGGGGCAGACATGAGGGAGGCAAAGGGACCATGACCAGTGAACTGACAGATACATGGTGAGAGGGGCAGTGGGTTTGTAGACAGGATGCTGAGGGTGACTGTATGAGGGTTTCTATCACAGTGATGAAACACCATGAGCAAGCTGGGGAGGAAAGGGTTTATTCTGTTTGCACTCCCACATCATAGTCCATCATTGAAGGAAGTCAGATCAGGAACTCAAATAGGCCAGGATCCTGGAGGCAGGAGCTGACGCAGAGGCCATGGAGGGGTGCTGCTTCCTGGCTTGCTCCTCATGGCTTGCTTAGCCTGCTTTCTTGTAGAACCCAGAACCACCAGCCCAGGGGTGGTATCACCCACCTTGGGGTGGAACCTCCTACATCAATCACTAATTAAGAAAATACCATACAGGTTTGTCTACAGCCTGACCTCATGGAGGCATTTTCTCAATTGGGGTACCCTCCTCTCAGATGACTCTAGCTTGTGTCAAGTTGACATAAAACTAGCCAGCCCATGAAAAGCAGGAAATCTTTAGAGGGCTCTTGAGTAGTTTAATAGCAACAGAGAGTCTTTCCCCTGCAGTAGCTTCAGGAGTCTGAAAAGCCCACTCAGTGGGTTTGAAGGTGGTAGGAGATGGCTCCAAACTGTTTCACACCTGGCCATGCATGGGCAGTTCCTCTCTGGGGACCCAGAGCTGCAGCTGCTCCCAGTGAGGGCCGCGGCCATTGGAGAATTCATGATGCCTTCCAGGAGCTGTCAGGAGTCAAGAGGCAGGTGGCTGCTATTGTGGATGCCCAGGCTGACAGCCCAGGGGCCTGACAGTGGGTGGTGACACTGTCCAGAAGCCGGGGACCCGCATGCCTGTCTCTTACCCGAGCCACGCTCCTTCTTGGGTTAGGTAAAAAGCTATGAGAGGGCAGCCACAGCACCTGGGGGTGGTGGTGGTGCAGATAGAGCGTGTTCTATCAGGAAGAAGCTAAGAGCAGGGCCCAGGGCGGGAGGACAAGTGTCAGGCGCTGCTAATGGTGCCACCTGGTGACCCCTTGGTGGTGACGGTGTCAGACGTGTGATAAAACGCTCGTGATGGCAGGGCACACCCTGTGTTTTCAGGGCCATTTTGTCAATGTGGGTTCAAAGTGTAGATTGCTCCTATCAGTGTGGAAATGTGGGCGTCCGTGGGAGGGGAGGATGGGTCTGGGCTGGTCGGATGCTGCCTCCGTTGGAATGCTGATTGGCACATGTCCAGCATCAGGGTTTTCAGCACGTCAGTATCACAAGGCTCGGGATCGAAGTCTCCCATGGGCCTGGCTGTGCTGACCACACAGGGGGATGGGACCCCCTCACTCCTTTACAGCTACGGTGGCTTCCTTGCAGGACTTGAGTGCGCTAGCCATGCCCCTGCCTCAGGACCTTGGCCCTGGCCGTTCCATCTGAACACTGAGACACTCCTCCCCAACTCCACTCACCTCTGGAGAGATGCCTGACCACCCTACTTAATCTCACAGCCACCCTCTCCTTTGTATAGTTCTTTCATAATATCTATTACTGTGTTCTACTCCCATCCATATGCTCAGTTTTGAACACTCAAAGATACTTTTTTCTTCATTTCCATGGTCCTTTCCCCCACCACTAGAATATACATTCCTTGGAAAGCCATTTCATTTTTTTTTTCTCTTGTGTATTCTCCAGTGCCTGGCCCTGGACCTGGCAGAGAGTAGACAATTAATGTTAAGTATCTGTGTTACTCAACCCCATTTTATGAATGAGGAAATAGGCTCAGAGAGGGTAGTTCACTAAGCCCCAGGTCACACAGGGCCGCTCAGGTGAACACCCATTCCAGGAATTTCCACTCACTACCCTGGGCTGCTCTTTAAATGTGAGTGAGTGAGGGGCCGTGGGGGGTCATCCAGCTTACCCAGGGTTGCTTTCTGAGAGGCGAAGGGAAATCATCTCCCCTGGCCCTGCGTTCCCACATGGTTTCCATGAGGCTGTGTGGTAGGCGCCCTTTAACCAACCCAGTGAAGGACCAGCAGCTGTGGGGACAGCAGGGTGGGGGGTAAGACTCCACAGGAGGCCCCATGTTGGTCAAAGCCTGGATGTGAGGCATGGATGGGCCCAGTGAGAATCGGCGTTGGCAGCTGAAAGGTCCGTTCTTGCTCTGTTGCATTTCCAAGCTGGCAGAATGGGGGTTTGGTGTTCCTGGAGACCTCTGGGGGGAAGTACAAATGTCTGGGGAAGGAGACAGAGACAGATCCTCAAGCTCCTGGATCCATGCCTGAAACCAGCCTGTTTTCCCTTCTGTCCAGGTAGCTGCAGGTTTGACTGCTGCGGTCACTTCTCTAGGGAAACAAACAGAAACCGGTCCCATGGGGGAAATGTCACCAACTGGAGCATGCTGCTTTCAAACTCTCCTCAATGGACACGAGCCACACCCAACCTCATAGCGGCTCACAGGATGATTTCCTGGCATCCCTTTAAATGGTTGTGGGGCTGAAGACCCATGATTCCCTGTGCCTGCTGATCTTGAGTGTCCCCCAGAGGCCCATGTCCTAAAGGCTCTAATGTGTGGCTCTACTGGGATGGTGTGGGGCCTAGAGGGAGGAAGTTAGGACATTGAGGATGTGCTCTGGAGAGGGCTTTTGGGATTCAATCTCTCCTCCCCCCTCCAACTGCTTCCAATCTACGTGAGGCATGCTGGTTGCTTCACTGAACCCCCCTACACACACCCACACCCTCTGCCACCATGATATACCCTATCACAGGCCTGAAGCAAGGCGAACAACCTCTCTGGAACTGGGCACAAAAGCAAACCTTCTGTCTTTTAAAGTTGGTGGTCTCCAGTGTTTTGTCACAGTAATGGAAGCTGACTATCATTATGGAAATGTAACACACCTTGTTGCACTTCTTCCTCCACAAAAACCTTCTGTGTCCCATCCCGTTGGGTCAGTGCTCTCCAAAGTCACACCCTTTAACCTCCTCTCCACCAGCTGGACTTCTGCCTTCTGCTTCCTAGTGCCAGATGTTAAACAGAGGAAGTAGGCAGACTAATTCACACTGGAGCGTGAACGGCTAACCACAGATGGTGTAAACCGGGTACATTTAGTTGAAAAAACATCCTAATGTTAAGATGGGAAGAACTGAAACTATTCTGCGCCATAGAGAGATTGGAAGCCATTTTCTTTGGGGGAAGAAGAAAACTTGCCAGCAATACTGATCATTTGACCTTCTCATAGTGTCTTTAGCCCCGCGCTTTGGAGGGGTGTCTTAGACTATGTGCTGTGGAGGTCAGGAGAATGAAAGGAAATGATGGTCCACATTGGGCCTCTCTGCCTCTTTCTTGCTAGAGGGCTGGGCACCGGGAGCCCAGAATAGCCTGGTGCTGGACCCCAGGTCCTCCTCCCTCAGCAAGGACACTGAGGACGGAGCCTGGCCTCTGGCGGGAGGTTTTCCACCTCTCACCTGATAAGCCCATCTGCAGGGACGTGTTTTCAGGAGTCAGATGGTCCTATCGGCCCAGGAGGAGGGCGATGGAGACACCCGGAGTTAATGCACTGCTGGCGGGGACCCAGGCTCTGGCGGCCCATTCCTCTCGGATTCCTCTGTAATCAGCTAAATTAGCCCATTGGCAGAACAGCTCATCATGGGGGCGGCTGGGACGGGATTGATGGACGGTCACCTTTTCAAACAGCTAGGGACTGGGGGATAAATGGCCCATTTGCTCATGAGGCTGCAATCGAGTGTTTCCCTGGAGTCAATAACTCCTTTTTTGCCTTCTCCCTTCCCGGCCCTGTGCGGACAGAGGCCCAGGCTACCGGGCTGATTCTGTCCTGAGATTCAGGGCAAAGTTTGAGCTTAGCCTGCACCATGTTGGGTGGGCAGCCAGGGCCATCTGGGCAGCGGAAGTGGATCCTGATTGGAAGACCTGGCCAGACATGAGGGCTGGGTAGTTAGTTCTTAAGTTCCTACCTTCTCCCTGGTTAACAGCCTTGTCTCTTATTCAGACATACTTGGGAATGATGTCAGTAAAAAAGCAACTCTTCTAGAAGCTTCTAGCATCTGCCTGTCACAGTTCAAGAGACCCATGGGAGAATGACAGGAAATGATGGTCCACGGGGGAGTGGAGCTCTGAGCAGCCATGTTTGCTGCTAGGCCAGTGAGCTTCCCAATGCACACACCCGGGAAACTCTGGAAGCTAGTTAGATGCAGACAGTTGCCTGTCCCTGAGGTACCTGCACACTCTGGGTGGCCATCTCCAAGGCAGAGTTAAACATGGCTGGAACACGGTGTACAAGGGGATCAGAAGAGGCTTTCTGAACACAAAGTAGTCACAGTCCAAGAACTTGACTCAAAGTGTGTCATGATGTTGGGATGGAAGAGGGTGGGTGGGTTTTCTGCACTAGCACCCTATTTTATACTATAATGAGCATGCCCTGTGTCCAGCTCAGTGAGCCAATTGCACATGTAGGTAAATGCTACAGGTCTCGTTGGTCCCATGTAACCCTTAGATCTTTCCATTGAGAGAATGCAAAGTGTGTGTGCATGCGTGCGTGTGTGTGTGTGTGTGTGTGTGTGTGTGTGTGTGTGTGTGTGTAACTACAGCCCACGTGGTTCCTCCCACCGTGGGTCCCTAGATCTAACTCAGGCTGACGGGCTCCTGTGACAAACACTTTCACCCCCTGAGCTGGTCCCGCCAGACACCATCTCTGTGGGTGCCTGTGACATCCTGGATTTTTCTGAAAATAAAAAGATGATTTGGGAGAAATTGGGAAATTTCTTTAGCCTTAATTTTAGATCTATTTAAGCTTTTCTACTAGGAAAGCAATTTAAAATAACAACAAAAGAAAGGCTGTTTGTTTTGTGAGCATTCATCAAAGAGAATTTGGTTGTGGGATAGAGTTCCTAAGAGAAGGGTCTCATGGCCAAATAAATGTTTAGGGTTGAAGCCCATTGAGAATACCAAAGGCCCTGGCAAGTCCTGCACTAAGGTGGCCCCTAAGTAAAACTGATTTAATATCATCAGAAGTGTTTTATTACAAAAATACATAGTGACCACCACACAACACCTAAGTAAATGGTGTTCGAGAAGATTTTAAGGAACGGGTTCCCAGACATGAAAGAGTGTGCACCATCCTCTGGTACTCAGACACCAGGAGCTGCCTGTGTGTTTTCATCAGCCTATGGGGGAGCATTCACCCCCTTTCTCTCCTACAGCTGCCATTCACCCACAGAAGCCTGGGACTACACAGCCAGATACACTGGGAGTTGACTGCTGGCTTTGCTGGGAGCTGTGTGCCCTTGAGCAAACACCTTGAAGTCTCTGAGCCCTGGCCACAGCCTGTACTGAAGGGGATTGAACTACTCACCTTAAAGGGTTGCCAGGAAAGACGGGATGTGAGGATTCGGAAGACTCTTGCTCAGTGTGGGATGCTTGCGGCTGTCTACTGCATTGCCTTCTCAGAGTGCCCAGGAAATCCTGATCACCCCACTTTAGTTGAAACACGACACAGGGAATGCAGGGCTATATTCAGGGGTAGTCTCACTGTGAAACCCTGTGTGATGGGAGTATGATGGTGGCCTTGGTGATGCCACCTACAAGACTCAGCGAGACTCACTCGCTCACTCCAGGGAATGATGACCATAGTGTGTGTGTGTGTGTGTGTGTGTGTGTTCATCTCGCAAACTCTCAGGAATTAAGGCTGTTGGAAATCTCAGTGTTCGGAGCTTCCTTTGGGAAGCCCCTCCTTTATGCCGCTGTATATGGTGGGGCTGGGGATATGGCTAGTTGGTAGAGGGCTAGCAGGCATGAAGCCCTAGGTCAACCCCCAGTATCATATAACCCAGAAGTGGGGGTACACACATGTAGTCTCGACTTTGGGGAGGTGGTGACAGGAGATTCAGAAGTTCAAGATCATGCTCAAGTACACAGGGAAACTATAAACAGCTGATGTGGATTGTGAAGATCTCTACTCCAAGGTCATTCTCAAGGGGCAAGGGTGGAGAGATTGCCCTGTGTTCTCAGGGACCTTTTCTCTATAGCAAGAGGCTGGAGATGGACCTCAGGGCTCCATACATGCTACACAGTTGCTTGATCACTGGTATACATCCCAAGCCATATGCACTTTAAAGAGATTTGTTTTAAATCGTATGTGTGCACATAGGTGCAGGACAGAAGAGGCTGTTGGGCCCACTGGAGCTGGAGTTAGAGGTGGTTGGGAGCTAGCTGCCTGGCAGAGCTGCCAGGAACCAAACTTGGGTCCTTCACAGGCTCTTAACCACTAAGCTGCCTCCCCAGACACAGACTCACTTTTTGAGTGTTTAACCCTCCCTGTATCATGTCACATATGGAGGGAACAGACACCTGGCTTTGGCCCTTTGACCCCTGATGAGACACCTCGGGCTTGGAGGAGTCAAGAAAATCTAAGGTCACCATCTGGTCCTTCATGGAACTGTGCATTCTAAATTCCCTGGTATAAAAATCCTTAGTTACACACGCACGTGCACACACACACACACACACACACACACACACACACACTTCTACCTCCATAGGACCCTCTGCTCACTTACTCTGAGCCTTTTTCTCCCTGAAGGGCACATCACGAATCCCCTTCCCTGGTAGGACCGCTGTACCTCATCCTCAGCAGCTGAGTCGGTCCATTGTAGGGGCAGACATAATCTATTGTACCAGTTCCACCCTGTAGGCATTTAGGTAGCTCTGTCCGTCTGTGTCTCCTTCCCGTCCCTCTTGACCCCAGAAGGGCTGGGCTGCCTCCAGCTCCCTGGTTTGTCAGAAGGACTCTCAGGAGCATCTCCATCAATCTAAGCTATGTGGTCTTTAAAAATACATAACCCAAAAAAATCAGGCTCCATTAAACAAACTTATAAAATATGAATGGGATGCTTACCCTGCCCTCACCCAACTGCACAGGGGTCAGCTCCCAGGGTATAGGGGAGTGGACAGTCTGAGATTTGCCTCTGAGTATTTAATATGGTAGGTTCACCCTCCTAGAGATGGGGTCTTCAGTTCAATTAAATTGTACATCACAGGCGGAAACAGCTCCGATACTTAGCTTACTGTGAAGAACCATCAATGTGCGTGCAGGCATGCGTGCGTTCGTGCGTGCATGCGTGTGTGTGTGTGTGTGTGTGTGTGTGTGTGTGTGTGTGTGTGTATGTGTATGTGTGTGTGTAGTGTTCATGTATGCCTGTAGCAAACCTCACATTAAACCAAATAAGTTCAGCAGTCATTGCAGAGGGCCAGGGACCTTAAGGCTATAGCCAAAAAAGCCTGCTGTCTGGTCCAAACGCCTGACCGGGCTCCCGCCTGCCTTGTCAACCTTGGGTATGTCACGTAAGCTCTCCCTGCCTCAGTTTCCTCTTCTGGAAAATGGGAGTGATGGTTCCTGCGTGTTGGGTGGTTGTGAGGACTGAGTAAGTCTTACAGATAAGGCATGAGGCCCCCAGCACAGCGGTAGTCGCTGTTGTGGGTGAGTCAGCGCAGAGTGGTTCTCGGTCTTTCAGAGTTGTGGCCACTGGAAAAGCCAGGAAGGGCAGAAGGAACAGCAAGCTACACCCATTCCCTGCAGTCCCCCTCAATCCCCATGGCTGTGAGAACTCAGGTCTAGAACTTCTGTGTATGTTCGCTGACACACACCCTGCACTGTTTTGCGCCAGAAGTGATTTCGTGGCACAGGTCTGCTGACTGGCGGACTCTTTCATAGCTTGGTTTTATTTTCACTGAGTTTGCCCTCTGGCTTAGTCTGCTGGATTGGTCACAGTGAGGAACAAGGGCTGTGTAGTTCAAACAGCAGATGCTGGCCAGAGAGAAGACTAAGGGATTGACAGCGTTGGTTGCTCTTGCAGAGGACTTGGGCTTGGTTCCCAGCACCCACATGGTGGCTCACAGCCATCCCTAACGTCAGTTCCAGGGGATCTGTTGCCCTCTTCTGGCCTCCGTGGGCATTAGGCACACACATGGTGCACAGACAAACACAGGAAGGAAAAGCAGAGGACCGTAAGAACAAAACTCCACGCCGGCCTCTGTCTCACTTTTTTCTCCTGCCTCCAAATGGACTCCTCGTGTGATGGAGCCTTCCTTAGAGAGTCGGGTCCCCCCTCCGATGTGTTTCCAGAGTGGGGCCACATCAGGGACCCCTCCACTCAAGGCAATCTGATGTACCCTCATTCAAGGTGTTTCCAAAGAGTTTCCCAGGAGGCATAAGTCAGTTTGGTAAC
>CABHPP010145806.1:58818-81398 GCA_902168425.1 Peromyscus attwateri | reverse complement strand
AAGCCAGTTCATGGACTAAGGACAGGTCCCAGTCCCACTGCCTGGGGGCCTCCCCAACAGTTCAAGCTAATCAACTGTCCCACTTATCCAGAGGGCCTGATCCAGTTCCATGGGGGCTCCTCAGCTATTGGTTCATAGTTCATGTGTTTCCACTAGTATGGCTTGCTGTGGGATGTTCTGTATGGCAAATGTGTTGCTAGTAAAACACTGATTGGCCAGTGGCTAGGCAGGAAGTATAGGCGGGACTAACAGAGAGAATTAAAAGAACAGGAAGGCGGAGGGAGTCACTGCCAGCCGCTGCCAGGACAAGCAGCATGTAAAGATGCCGGTAAGCCACGAGCCACGTGGCAAGGTATAGATTTATGGAAATAGATTAATTTAAGATATAAGGACAGTTAGCAAGAAGCCTGCCACGGCCATACAGTTTGTAAGCAATATAAGTCTCTGTGTTTACTTGGTTGGGTCTGAGCGGCTGTGGGACTGGCAGGTGAAAGAGATTTATCCTGACCGTGGGCCAGGCAGGAAAACTTAAACAACAATGGCTATTTGTCCCTATGCTTTTTCCAATCATGGTCTCAATACCTCTTGCTCATATAATCCCTCCTCTCTCTTGCCTATTGGACTCCCAGAGCTCTACCTGGGGCCTGGCCTCTGCATCTGCTTCCATTAGTCATTGAATGAGAGTTCTATCATGACAGTTAGAGTGTTTGGCCATCTGATCACCAGAGTAGGTCAGTTTGGGCTTTCTCTCGACCATTGCCAGTTGTCTATTGTGGAGGTATCTTTGTGGATTTCTGGGGGACCTCTCTAGTACTTTGCTTCTTCCTATTCCCATGGGTATCTCTTTCCTTGTTCTCCCTCTCTGTTCTTGATCTAGCTGGGACCTCCCGCTCCCCTAAGCTCTCTTTCCCCTGACCCTTGCCCTTCATTAACCTCCCCCTCCACACGTACAGTTTGCTCATGTAGATCTCATCCATTTTGCTGTCGTTAGGCAATCCCTGGGTCTTTCTTAGGGTCCTCTTTACTAGGTTGAAATTCTTCTGTTGAGAATTCTTTGTTTAGATCTGTACCTCATTTTTAATTGGATTATTTGGGTTTGGGTGTCTGGTTTCTTGAGTTATTTATATATTTTGGAAATCACCCTTCTGTCAGATGTTGGGATGGTGAAGATCCTTTTCCATTCTGTAGGCTATTTTGTCCTATTGATGATGTCTGTTGCCTTACAGAAGATTTTCAGTTTCATGAAGTCCCATTCATTAATTGTCAGTCTTGGTGTCTGCACTATTGATATTCTATTCAGGAAGTTCTTTCCTGCTCCATTGTGTTCAATGCTGTTCCCCACGTTCTCTTCTATCAGGTTTTGTGTATCTGGATTTATGTTGAGGTCTTTGATTCACTTGGAGTTGAGTTTTGTGCATGGCGATAGATAGAGATCTATTTGCAATCTTCTACATGCTGACATCCAGTTAGACCAGCACCATTTGTTGAAGATGCTTCCTTTATTCCATTGTACAGTTTGGCTCCTTCATCAAAACTCAGGTGTGCATAGGGGTATGGATTTATGTCTAGGTCTTTGATTCCATTCCATTGATCCAGCTGTCTATTTTTATGCCAATATCATGCAGTTTTGTTTTTGTTTTTGTTTTTGTTTTTGTTTTTTTAACTAAAGCCCAGTACAGAGCTTCAAATCTGGAATGATGATACCTAAAGAAGTTCTTTTATTGTACAGGATTGTGTTAGCTACTCTGGATTGCTTTTTTCATATGAAATTGAATATTGTTCTTTCAAAGTCTTCAAAGAATATTGTTGGGATTTTAATGGGAAGTGCATGGAATCTCTAGATTGCTTTTGGTAAGATAGCCAGTTTCACTTTGTTAATCCTACTGGTCCATGAGCATGAGAAGATTTTTTGCTCTTCTGAGATTTTCTCCAATTTCTTTCTTTAAAGATTTGAAGTTCTTGCCATAAAGGTCTTTTACTTGCTTGGTTAGAATTACACCAAGATATTTTATATTATTTGTAGTTCTTGTGAAGGGTGTGGTTTCCCTGATTTCTTTCTCAGCCCATTTATTGTTTGTATATAGGAGGGCTAACTAATTTTTTTGAGTTAATTTTGTATCTGTCCACTTCACTAACGTTGTTTACCAGCTATAGGAATTCCCTCATAGGATTTTTGGGCTCACTTATATATATTATCATATAATCTGTTAATAATGATACTTTGACTTCTTCCTTTCCATTTTGTATTCCTTTGATCTCCTTTAGTTGTCTTATTGCTCTAGCTAGAATTTCAATTACTATATTGAATATCTATAGAAAGAATGGACAACCTTAACTTGTTCCTGATTCTAGTGGAAACGCTCTGACTTTCTCTCCATTTAATTTGATGTTGGCTATCAGCTAGCTGTATGTTGTTTGTATTATGCTTAGGTACGCCCTTTGTATCCCTGATCTGTCCAAGAAATTTATCATGAAAGGGTGTTGGATTTTGTCAAAGGCTTTTTCAGCATCTAATGAGATGAGCATATGTTTTTTTTTTCTTTCAGTTTGTTTATAAGGTGAATTACATTGACAAATTTTCATATATTGAACCATTCCTGAATATCTGGTATGAAGCCCACTTGATTATAGTGGAAAATCTTTTGATTTGTTCTTGGATTCAGTTTGCAAGTACTTTATTAAGAATTTTTGCATTTATGTTCATTAGGGAGACTGGTCTGTAATTTTATTTCTTTTGTCAAATCTTTGTGATTTTTTTTGTTATCAGGGTGACTATGGCATCATAAAATGAATTTAACAATGTTCATTCTGTTTCAATTTTGTGGAATCATTTGAAGAGTATTGGTATTAGTTCTTCTTTGAAGGCCTGGTTGATTCTGAGGTCAAACAACCTGGCCTTGGGCTTTTATTAGTTGGGAGAGTTTTATGATTGCTTCTATTTCCTTAGGGGATATAGGTCTATTGAAATTATCTGAATTTGATTTAACTTTGAGGAGTGCTATATATAAAGAAAATTGCCCATTTCTTTCAGATTTTCCAATTTTGTGATGTACAGGTTTTTGAAGTATGACCTAATGATTCTTTGAATTTCCTCAGTTGTCTGTTGTTATGTCCCCCTTTTCACTTCTGATTTTGTTAATTTGGATATTCTCTCTCTGTCTTTTAGTAAATTTGGATAAGGGTTTGTCTATCTTGTTTGTTCTTAAGGAACCAATTTTTTATTTAATTGATCCTTTGTCTTGTTATTTGTTTCTATTTTATAGATATCTGCCCTGAGTTTATTTCCTGCCATCTACTACTCCTCTTGAGTGTGTCTGCTTCTTTTTGTTCTAGATCTTTCAGGTGTGCTGTTAATTGACTGGTATGAGAATTCTGTAATTTCTTTATGAAGTCACTTAGAGCTAAGAACTTTCCTCTTAGCACTACATCATTGGGTCCCATAAGTTTGTGTATGTTTTTCATTCATTTTCATTGAATTCTTCAAAGTCTTTATTTTCTTTTTTTATTTCTTCCTTGACCCAGTGGTAATGCAGTTGAGAACTGTTTAGCTTCCATGAGTTTATAGGCTTTCTGTAGTTTATGTTGTTATTGAACTCAACTTTAATCCATGTTGATCTGATAAGATACAGGGGGTTATTTCAATTTTTTTTGTATCTCTTGATTCTTGCTTTGTGACCAAGTATGTGGTCAGTTTTGGAGAAGGTTCCATGAGGTGCTGAGAAGAAGGTATAATCTTTTGTGTTTGGGTGAAATGTTTTGTAGATGTCTGTTAGGTCTATTTGAGTCATAACATCTGTTATTTCCATTATTTTTCTGTTTAGTTTCTTTCTGGAAGACCTGTCTATTGGTGAGAGTGGGGTGTTCAAGTCTCCCACTATTAATTTATGGGGTTTGATATGTGATTTAAGCTTTAGTAATGTTTCTTTTACAAATATGGGTGCCCTTATATTTTGGTCATAGATGTATATAATTGAGACATCATCTTGATGGATTTTTCCTTTGATGAATATGAAATGTCATTCTCCATCTCTTTTGATCAATTTTGGGTGGAAGTCTATTTTGTCAGATATTAGGAGATTGGAAACTCTTTTTTAACCCTTTATTCTGAGTTAATATCTGTCTTTGATATTGAGGTGTGTTTCTTGTATGCCCCAGAAGAATGGATCCTGCTTTTGTATCCATTCTATTAGCCTATGTCATTTTATTGGCAAAGTGAGTACATTGATATTGAGAGATATTAATGATCACTTATTTTTGTTCCTATTATTATGTTATTGGTGGTGATGGTGGTAGTGTGTATACGTGTTTGTGTGTGTGTGCACACACACGAGCATGTGCAAGCCTGTGTATTTCTCTTCTTTGGATTTTGTTGGTGTGAGATTATATATTACCTGTGTTTATGTGGGTGTAGTTAACTTCCTTGGGTTGGAGTTTTCCTTCTAGTACCTTCTGTAGGATTTCTCTCTGTAATAGCCCTGGCTGTCCTGGAACTTGTTTTATAGATCAGACTGGCCTTGAACTTATGCCTGGCATGTGGATAGATTTTTTTTTAATTTGATTTTGTCATGAAATATCTTGTTTGCTTCATCTATAATGATTGAATATTTTGCTGTGTATATTAGTCTGGACTGGCATCCATAGTCTCTTAGAGATTGCAAGACTTTTGTCCAGACCATTCTGGCTCTTAGATTCTCCAGAGAAAGACTGGTTGTAATTCTTATAAGTCTGCCTTTATATGCTACTTGGCCTTTTTCTCTTGCAGCTTCTAATATTCTTTCTTTGTTCTGTATATTTAGTATTTTGATTATTGTGTGATTCAGGGACTTTTTTTATCTGGTTGAATATATTTGTGTTCTGTAAGCTTATTGTACCATTATAGGCTTCTCCTACTTTAGGTTAGGGAAATTTTCTTCTATGAGCTTGTTAAATATATTTTCTGGTTTTTTGAGCTGGGATTCTTCTCCTTCTTCTATTCCTATTATTCTTAAGTTTGGTCTTTTCATGGTGTCTGAGATTTCCTGGATGTTTTGTGTTAGAAGTTTTTTTATATCTAACATTTTCTTTGACTGATGAATCTATTTCACCTATTGTGGAGAGCCACAGGAATATATTATAAGGGGTCCAGATGTGTATTAAAGCTATACCTTGATCAGGCCAAGGGTCAGTCAAGTAGGAAGCCATCTAGCATGGACTATTTGGTGTTATATAGCTTAATATTCAGCTGTGCCTTGTTATGAATTTCTTGTGCTCACAATTCCCATAGAATGTGTGTGTGAACTTCCTGCTTGGGCCAGTACTTGGATAAGGTCAAGTAGGCAAAGCCAAGCAGGCAATAGATGCAAAGCTTTGTTTCTTGTGCAAATGAAACTCAGACCATCCCCTTGCCTTAAGGCCTAGTGGCTCTCCAGAACAATTGACTGAGAACAAACAAGGTTTTTACATATCAAGGTGGAAAGTAGGGTGGAGCAACATTTCTGAGAGGACAGAGAGCCTTGTGGCCAAGGGAAGAAGAAACAGCAGACAGAGGTTTTGTAGATGGTAAGGCAGAACTCTTGTAGAGTTCATCAGAGTCAGGAGTAGAGAGCAAGTAGAGATGGAGGGTGAAGAAACAGAGGATGAAAATGAAGCTGGAAGCATAAGAGCTTAGTTGTTAGCAGGACTATGAGAGGGCAGTAAATGGGGGGGGGGACAAAGAGAAACTGAGTGTCAGGATGGAACTGAAGCTAGGTAGAAAGGATTTCTGTAAGGATTATGTCCTTAATTACCTCACCAGCCTGCGATGGCATCCCAGTCTAAAAAGTGGGTGTGCTCTCTTTGTGTTCACTCTTTTCCACACTCTCTCCTCCTGTACACTCCCCCCTCCACGTGGTCTTCTCTCTCCCTTCCTCTCTCTCTCTCTCCCACTAAAGCTCTAGAAAGTTAACCATGGCTCATGATTCTTCCGACACCGCAATATCTGTCAGCGGGCGGCCAGCCATGAGGGTCGCTGCTTAACTGTAACCAACATTTGGTGCCATTCAGACTCAGATAGACCACCGAGGACCTGCTGTGACTGCTGCCGCTTGCCGCCGCCTCCTCCCCAATTCAGTGAGACCTCAAGACGCAAGCACGTGCTCATCCCTTGCCTCTGATGGACCCCCACACAGCTACCACTACTGCTACCACCATGATTCTTCATCACAGTGAGTGAGTCTGCTGTTCTCGCGACTGTAGTATGAGCTATATTCTTTGGGAAGGACACCCGGGGTTTGTCCTCAGGCTGTGCTGACAATGGCACACTCCTGATAAGGGGGTCAATGCTGTCTTGGGTCCACCATGGACCAACTGCAGCACAGCTGCAGCCCTTACCATCCCTTGACGAAGAGGGTGGGTAACTTGAGCTGATTCATAGATCTCTTCACTCCTTGGGGACGCCTGAGATTGGAGTCTGATCCTGGATTGTTATTTTAATTTTTTATTTTTCTCTCAGCTACAGCCATGGGACAAAGGGGAGATACATTTATCACTTACATTGGCGGATAGGGGTGGGAACCAGTAAATCTGGCTGCGTAACAGCTTCACAAAAACTTCTGCCAGCGAACAGGCAAATAAAAGAGTTACTTTATCTCCAAGCTTTCTGCTAAAGCTCTGAACCCTTCTCCCTCCCCGTTTCTGCCTCTGCCATGTGCAACCTTTTCTGTCTGACTTCCACGGGCAGTGAGCAGGCTCAAATGGGTGGGCTTGGGCCGCTACTAGGGCGCTCACCCTAACTCACCTTAAATCCACCCACTCATTCTTGAATGCCTTGAGAAGCACAGATGGGTTTGGTAGCAGCTAAGATCCATACAAATAAGTTTACAGTAGTCAGGATGGCTCTTAAGCCAAAAAATCAGCTTATAACCTCAGACAAGTCTTCCAAAAGGATCAGTTTATAGTCTGCCTCCTGGCAGATCTTCCAAAAGCTATCCTTAAGCCATCAGTCATCAGGAAAAAAAAAATTCAGGACACAGAGTAAAATATGTCTCTTGTTCCCCAGACCTCCCCAACTAAAACTTAAGCATCTGGAGAGCAAGGCTCCTGACCCCACAGGCAAAAGAGTCGTCTGTGACATTTAAGGTGTGCCAGGGAAGAGATAAAAGCCCGAAAACAAAATTGCCAAGTGCTGACACTCGCTGGCTCCCAAAAGCTGTTGGGTCCCGGTTTTAAGTGAAAAAAGACCACAGGCTAGTGAATGCCCTGCCAGGCCATCAACAGCCTTGTTAAAAGTGCCACCTATAAAGACAACCAGTCAGCTGACTGCCCCTAGGTGCCAAGATGCATGGGTACATCAAGCTAAGACCTCCAGCAGACCTAGGCTTGGCTACAGACATGGCAGGGAACCCAGAACACAGCAGGGAAGTGATTCATTTCTTTCCTTCTGGACACCAGAGCCACTGACTTGGTCCTGGGAGTTTGGGGATGTTACCTCTCCTTTCTCTATTATCTGGTACAGAGGACAGCATTACCCACCTCACCAGATTTAGTTGCATTTTCAGAGTTACTTAATGGAAAAAGATTTCCAGCTAAGATAAGAGCTCATTGTCTCACTCCAGATCTACTACCTGTGTTTCTCACATGCAGACAGACAGGACCCTGATCTTTGCCTTGTCCCTAATTCCAAAAAAATTAGTTCTCATACACCACAAGCTTTTCTTTTCCCAGTTCCCTGTTCTAACTCACTGTTCAGCCAATGATACAGGACTACCACAGAGCCGGAGTCTAGAGATTATCAAGTAAGAAACTGTAACAGCTAAAAGGTATTTATACCCCCAGACCCAAAAGCATCTGGGCACTACAAAAAAGACTTTAATGTAAACATCTATTACTGTGAGATACTTTTAACAATTGATCACCTGTCTCCTGAATGCCGGACTAGTAAAGGAAACAGGTGCTTTAAAATAATCTGTCTCTGATAAAGTTTAACATGTTTCAAAATCCATCTGGACAGGCCGGATCTACCTCAGATAAATGTCAACATAAAATAATAATGATTCTTTTCTCTCTAAGCTTTTTTCTTTGTCACCAGCATCTTGTCAGACAGAAGGTTCCCAGCCACAGCCAAGAGGGATACATGTCTCCAGAGCAAATGGATGGCAGACAGTATCCCACAATGCCTGTCTATCTCAGAAGACTCCCTTTCCCCATTCCCCAAAGAGCCAACCGATGTCCAATAGTCAGCTGGAAGCAGCTTTTGAGAGAAACAACACCCCTATTCCCATCTACCTGCTTTTTTTTTATGATAAGTGAAAGTCTGAGATGTAAGGATTATGTCCTTAATTACGTCACCAGCCTGCGATGGTGTCCCAGCCTAAAAAGCAGGCGTACTGTCTCTGTGTTCTCTCTTTCTGCACTCTCTCCTTCCATATTCTCCCTCCTCCGTGCAGGGTCTCTCTCTCTCTCTCTCTCTCTCTCTCTCTCTCTCTCTCTCTTTCTCTCCCAATAAAGCTCTAGAAAGGTAACCATGGCTAGTGACTCTTCTGTCACCAATACATCCAGCACTCTCCTCCATCAGCATGACTGCCGTGGGTGGCAGCCAGCCACGAGTGCCACCACATAACCAACAATTTCATCCCAGAGAAGTAAAGTAGTCAGACAAATAGCTTAGTGTATTTAGATTTATTCCTGCCCTGAATGCCTGATGGAGCTGTAGCTGTATAGATAGAATTTTGTCCTAGCAAAATAAAGTTAACAGACATGACATAAGAGCGTAGTGTACGTAGTTTTTTTTCCCTCAGATATCCGACACCAGACATAGCATCTTCCCTGGGCTCTGGGCAATCCATAATCTATTGTATCTTCAACCTCTGAGATCTCTTTTTCCATATCATGAATTCTCTTGGTGATGATGGCATCTATATTTCCTGTTTGCTTACCCAGGTTTTTAATTTCCTAACTTCTTCCAGTTTGTGTTTTCTTTATTCCTTCTATTTCTGTTTCAATTTTCATGTCTTGAATAGTGTCTTCCACCTGTTTGTTTCTTTTTTCCTTGGCTTTCTTGACATTCTTAAGGGATTTGTTGATTTCCTTTAACTTTTTAATTGTCTTTTCTTGAATTTCTTTAAGGAAGTTTTTCATTTCCTCTTTAAGAAACTCTATCATCATCATGAAACTGGTTTTAAGATCATTTTCTTTTGTTTCTACTTTGTTGTACTATTAAGTGCTTGCTATAGTGGGATGGTTGGGCTCTAGTGGTGACATAGTGCACTGGCTGTTGTTGTTCATGTTCTCACACTTATATTTAGGCATTTGGATTTGGAGTGATTATAGGTCTAGGCGCCAGTTTCTGAATTTGTCTTTGTTGGGTGAGTATTTTCTTCCTTAGTTTCTGTTTCCTCGCTGGTCTTCTGCATCCTGTGGCCTATGGTTGAGTAGAGGGTCTCTGAGTACATTGGAAGCTGGACTTCTGATATCCTAGATGGTGCCTAGACCAGCAGGCATTGCTGTCCAAGTTTGGGACTGATATGTGTGGCCTCTGATCTGGCTGGGGACCTCTGGAGTTCTGATGCTGATGGGGAAGGAGGCTTCTGCCTGGTTTTCAGGAAGTTGGCCTGGCCTCTGATGAAGTGGAAGGCTTAAGTCTTTCTTTAAAAAACGAGTACTGATCTTATAGCCACTGAGAAATACTAGAGTTATGAAAATAATTACATGAAAAACATTTTTATAACTTAGCCAAACATTGAATTTTTTATAATCCTTAAAATAAGAGTTGTAGTGGGTAACCATTTCAGCTTTGATCTGGAAGTTCCAACCCCCATTGAGACTTCGGCAACTGTCACACCTACAAGGCGGGGCCAAGGGAGGTGCCTGGAGACTAGAGATCTGGATGGGTCAGCTCGCGCTCTGGTCCGGGACCCTGGACGGTGGAGGTGGACCGAGCAGAGCTCCAGAGAACACCGCTGGACTGTGATACACCTTCCCCAGACACCATGACTTACCTATCCCTTCATTTGTAAGTTCCCCTCAAAATAAATCTTCCTTTTAACTATGTGGAGTGGCCTTAATAATTTCACCAATAAAGAGTTAACATTTTTATGTGTTTTTTGATAAACTGTAGTAACTGCTTAAATGAATCTTATTTTTTATGAATTGCTGCAATTCAAGAAATTTATTTGAAAGCATTTTGAAAGACTGCCAGGTACAACTTTTGGAATAGTAACAGTCTGAACTATAACCATATGGTCAACAAGTAAATTATTTGACTTAAGAAATAAAAAAATAGTAATAATAAAATTTTAAAAGCATACAAAACTTTACTAATCTCTATACTTTGTGAAATAAAACATTTTCAAAGCTTTCTCTTCTCAGATATTTTAACTACGTTTCACTTTCTTGGTGGAGCTTCCCCAACCAAATATACACCCCTCTACTCCTACTGTTAGTAACTAATACCACAGCACACCACATGACATTTTGTTCATTCTTCTTTTAATAGCTATTGAAGTGAATGACACAACTATCTCTAGTTAGTCAGTAAACATTTGTACAGCAGGCCTATACAACAATTGTGATCTAGAGTCTTCTACTCTAGAATTATATAATGTACCTGCAAAGTACCTTGAGCATATGTACTAAGGATTTGATTTCTGAACTCTTTACCTCAACTCCACTACAATAGCTCCACTTTAATATTGCAAATACTTCAACTGAAAGAACAAAACTGATAAAAATGTCCATTCAATGAAATAGCTCAATGTGTATAAATATCAGTGAAACAATATAAAAAATATGAATAAGTACTCAATATGATCAACCAGCAAAATAACAATTTCAATAATAATTCCAATAATTCAGTAATAACTTCCAATGAGAGATAATTAGACAAAATCCCAGATTAATAACTTAAAATAACAATTATAATAATATTTAATGAAATCATGGGGGATAGAAATAAAATCCTAAATGATTTGTAACAGAATACAAATGAACACAAGAATGAATGAAGAAAACATTTTATATGAAACAAGAATTTAATAAAGTGATATAAATGATAAAATAATAAAGATGAAATAAAAAGTGCAGTAAGTAAAAAGAAAAACATAATAGAAAAGTTCACCAATAAAATAGAACAATTTGAAGACAAAAACCTCAAGAATATAAAATGAGATAGATGAATTAAATATATAAACATCAAAAAAATAAAATAAGGAAATATGAACATGTGAGAATATTGAGAAAGTTCTATGAGAGCATGTTCAAAAATCAAATTCATGAATTATGAGCACAGCAGGAGAATAACCCCAGCTAAAGGCATACATAATATGTTCAATGGAACCATAGCAGACAGTTCCCCAAATTTGGAGAAAGAACTGACTGACATATTTACAGCAGCAAACGATCAAGACCAAAAAATAACCTCCCCGTATCATATTGCAGTTAAAACACTAAACATAGAGAGGAAATAAAAATAATGAAAGCTGTAAGAGAGAATCATGAAGTCACAAACAAAGCCCATCTAAATATGATTCTATGCATAAGAACTGAAGATCCTACCAGAAAACTGATATGTTTGACAAATACTTTCAGCAAGTAGCAGGACTGAAAAAAAAAGCCGATATGAAAAAAAAATCTATATCTTTCATACACCATTGCAGAGAAGGGAATGATGGAGAGATGAATGGGCAAGTTATGGGCAGCTATGGGCAAGTTCTTATCTATATTAGGATGGAACTTTAAGGGGATAAAATTGACTTGGGGTCACTCAAGATGCTTTAAATAATGCATAATCTATGATCTGTAATTATGAACAAAAAAAACCCACTGATTTTTCAACTGTAAAAATTTGTTCATTCTTCCCAGAAAAATTTCATTAACCATCTTCATGTTTGTTTGCTCTTTTAGAACATTCACAGTAGCTAAAGCAATAATTATTGATAAATGAGCTTCAAAGCCAACCATTGTTCCAAAAGATTAGTAATAACATCTGTGCAAATGTATTATCTTAACATAAACACAAAACTATAGAGGAAAACAGCACTACTCTTTTAATTTTATTTATGGAATTTATTTATGGAATTTTTATAATTCTCAACTAACAAATATATTCATTTTGAAGACAAAGTGGCAAAAAAATGGAGGGTGTCACTAAATTTAATATGTTTGGCTGTGAGTGTTAACTTACTTTTTTAACCATTTTTATCCTCTATAAATTAGGTGCATATGCATAAACACAAAGAGAAAATATGTAGACATACTATAGACAGTTTGATATTTTCATTATAGCAATACACACTTCAAATTAGAGGGCTTTATTAGTGCTGATGAATTGCTGGTGTAACATCTGTGACAGATAGAGCCTGGAATGTGATGACAAAAAATGCTTCAGGAAAACTGTCATTATGCATTAAATGATAAAAAAAAAATCCCAAAATTAAACTCAACTTTACAATGTGAACACTTTTAAAGCAGTTTTCTTTTTGTCAATCCAAGGAACCAATTGGAACTGAGAAACCACTTAAGAATATCCTAAAATTACTAGTTGATTGCACTGTCCATGGAAATGTCAAGATGGATATTCTAAAAGTAATACATGTACTTGTAATTACCAGTGGAGTGAACTGGTCAGCGGGAAGCTCCTGTGATGAAGCTCCATAGCAATGTATTTAACTACAGTAATAGATTTGACATAGAAGATTCACATAGGGGAAAAAGTCAACAAAGCAGAGGTCCCACATTCAGAATTTTATATTTTCAAAAAGAAAAAGAATACAGGTAGTTGCCTTTAAAAATATTTTTAAATGACTTCAAAGTGAATGATCTTCTATCTAAGAGGACTTAATTTCCTATGAGTTATCCTTAACTCTGAATTCAGTCTCCAAGCAGATCCATTTCATCTTTTAAATACTTTTCTGTGCCAATCACCTACCTTCTATAACTACTGCCATTGCCTTAGTGGAAGAAATCATCTTGTATTTTGTGGAATATTACTTCTGCTCCCTGTCTTATTTCCACTTCTGCCTTCTAACAAGCAGAACTAAATACATATTTCAACAGAAAACAGCCCATTGATGGCTCCCTGTGGCTTACAGGACATAATATAAATCTTCTTTCCAGCATGTTAGGCTTTGTGCCAGGCTGACCACAGCTTCCCTCGTGGTCTTGCTCAATTCTCTATTTGCATAGCCCTAGATTTCACTTTCAATGAAAGTGTCATTGCCTGCCCAATTCAGGCCTTGTTGCAAATTCAAGCTCCTGCCAGTTCATTAACAATACTAACCTCCTCTAACAGAACAGTGGGAAATTCTTTGTTCAAGTAGGATTAGTTTCTCTTTACCTTTCTTCTAGAATTTTGTGTCTGTGGCTCTGGTACAATGCTTTTTCATGTATAGTTCAGAAAGATTTAAATAAGTTTATATATATTTCCATAACTCATCATTATATAAACTGTGAATGTTTATCTTTAAGCCATCAACATTTAATATTATGTTTGTCAATAGTAATTAACAAAAAAATGAAATATTGTATGAGTAAAATAAAAATATCATTAACGGAGAATGCAAGACCTCAAGTTTTACCAAAAGAAGTGGAATATCTGCCTGTTGGACAGAAGAAGAAAAACCTAGGTGAAGTGGAGAAATTTTTTTAAATTAGACCATCAATTATCCCAGCAGAAAAGCAGGCAAAAGAATGAAATGACAAGTTGGAAAAGGCATACAAGCAGTCAACAAATGAGTGAGAGCCTAGAGTGGCAGCTCATACCTGTAATCCTGGCAATTGGGAGATAGAACAGGAGGATTAAGAAATTCAGGGTCATCTCAGCTACATAAAGAGTAGGAAGAGAGCCTGTGCTATAGCAGATCTTTTCTCAAAGTAAACAACTGCTCATCCACACTAATAATTCAAGGAAACCAAACGAAAATAGCAGTTGAGTTGCTTTTGTTTTTGTCTGCCCCTGTTTGAGTAATAGAAACAAAAAGGAAATTGACCTAAGAGAAGAAAAACATGAGATGTTAAATATTGACATATTTAGAGTCTGTGGTTCACTGGGTAGCAGCATTAAGTTGGGTTGTCAATCTTAGCTTGTTTAATTTCTAAGTTTTTCAGCTTTATATATTTAGCACCTAAAGTGATGCTTGGCTCATAGGGAGTTTAATAAAGGAAGGGCCATATTTAAGAAAAAATTCCCAACACAAAGTAGGCCACATCTATCAAGGTACAAGAAGCATACAGAACACCAAATAAATAGGTCCAGAAAAGAAATTCCTTATGATACATAATAATCAAAACACTAAATTACAGAAGAATAAAAAGATATTAAAAGCTTCAAGTCAAAAGGACTAACTCACATATAAATGCAGGACAATTAGAATAACATTTGAATTTTCAGTGGGGACTCTGCAGGCCAGAAGGGACTGGATGGATATTTGATAAGTCCTAATAGAGCAAAAAAGCTAGAAAAGACTACTACAGCAAAGCCGTCTGTCATAACTGAAGGAGAAAGAAAAACATTTCTTGATAAAACAAATTTATGCAATTTATGTCCACCCATTTAGCTATACCAAGGGCACTAAGGGAAAACCAGGCTCTGCTGACTCCCCATGGGAGGTCTTACCTTATTGGAGGAAGAAATGGGGGATGGCTTGCAGGGGAGACTGGAGGGACAGGAGGAGGGAAGAGTGGGGTATCTGTGGTTGGTATGTAAAATGAATAAAAAGTTCTTAAATAAATAAAAAGATTAACTACAGCCAAGAGGACACAAAGAATAAATAATCCTACAACAGTTCATCAAAAGAAGGGGGTAGGGAAATGCACAATCACAACAAAATAACAGGAATTAATAAACATTGCTCAATTGTAGTGGGTAGCCATTCCAGCTTTGGTCTGGAAGTTCCAACCCCCATTAAGGCTTCCGTAACTATCATGCCTACAAGGCGGGGCCAAGGGAGGGCCTGAAGACCTGAGATCGGGACGCGCAGCGCTCTGTTGTTTGGCTGGACCTGGACGCGAGAGGTAGTCTGAGGAGAGTTCTCCAGAGAACACCGCTGGACTGTGCTGCGCCTTTTCCAGAACCCGCCACCTACCTATCCCTTCATTTGTAAGTTACCCATTAAATAAATCTTCCTTTTAACTACGTGGAGTGGCCTTAGTAATTTCATCAATACTCAATAATTACTATCAATATTAATGGTCTCAGTTCACCCAACAAAGAGAGACCAACTAACAGATTATATTTCAATACAGAATCTATCCTTCTGCTACATTCAAGAAACACACCTTAGCATAAAGTATAGACATCACCTCAGAGTAAAAGGATGGGAAAATGTGTTCCATGTTAATAGAATCAAGAAGCAAAGAGTGTAGCTATTTTAATATAAGAAAAAATAGACTCCATTGTGTAAATGTACCACATTTTCTTTATCCATTCCTCAGTTGCATCTAGGTTGTTTCCTGTTCTGAGCTTTCACCATTATGAGTAATGGTGCTATAAACATAGTTAAGCAAGTGTCCTTGTGGTATAATTGAGCATTCCTTGGGTATATGCCCAAGAGTGGTATCATTAGGTCTTGGGGTAGATTGATTCCCAATTTGCTGAGAAGTCACCATATTAATTTCCAAAGTGGCTGTACAAGTTTCACTTCCATGAGCAGTGAAGGAGTGTTCACCTGACTTCACATCCTCTCCCACATAAGCTGTCCTCAGAGTTTTTGATTCTAGCCATTCTGACAGGTGTAAGATGGTATCTCAGAGTCGTTTTGATTTGCATTTCCCTAATGACTAAAGATGTTAAACATTTCCTTAAATGCCTTTCAGCCATTTGAGATTCTTCTGTTGAGAATTCTCTGTTTAGCTCTGTAGTACATTTTTAGTTGGATTATTTGGTATTTTGATGTCTAGTTTCTTGAGTTTATATATTTTGGAGATCAGCCCTCTGTCAGATGTGGGGTGGGTAAAGATCTTATCCTATTCTGTAGGCTATCGTTTTGTCTTATTTACCATGTCCTTTGCCTTACAGAAGCTTCTCAGTTTCAACAGGTCCCATTTATTGATTGTTGCTCTTAATTCTGTGCTACTGGTGTTATATTTAGGAAGTGGTTTCTTGCGCCAATGTGTTCAAGGCTACTTTCTCTTCTATCAGATTCACTGTAACTGGATTTATGTTGAAATCCTTGATCCCCTTAGACTTGAGTTTTGTGCATGACAATAGATATTGATCTATTTGCAATATTTTACATGTTGATATCCAGTTATGCAAGCACCATTTGCTGAAGATGCTTTCTTTTTTTTTTTTCCATTTTACAGTTTCAGGTTCTTTGTCAAAAATCAGATATTCACAGGTGTGTGGATTAATGTCGGGATCTTCAATTCACATGTCAGTTTTTATGCCAATACCAAGCTGTTTTTATTACTATAGTTCTATAGTAGAGCTTGAAGTCAGGGATGGTGATGCCTCCAGAAGTTGCTATATTGTACAGGGTTGATTTAGCTATCCTGGAGAACTAGCAATAGTGGAAAAGGTATCTAAATGTAATCAGATTGGTGAATACCCTAACTGTCATCATAGAACCTTTATCAAGTAATTGATAGAAGCACATGCAGAGAACCACATCCAAGCACCAGGCCAAGCTCTGGGAATCCAGTTGAAGAGAGAGAAGAGGGATTTTATAAGCAGGACCTGTCAAGGTCATGATGGGGAAATCTACAGGGACAATGAAACCAAGCTCATGGGAACTTATGAACTCTAAACCAACAGCTATATAGCCTACATGGGACTGAACTGGGCTCTCTGCATGTGGGAGAGAGTTGGATTGCTTGGTCTGTTTGAGGGGCCCTTTGCATTGGGATCAGGAGCTATCCCTGGTGCATGAGCTGGTTTTTTGGAGCATTACCTATGGTGGGATGTGTAGCTAGAGTTTTCCTGCCTGGCCCACAGTCAGGACAAATCTCTGTCACCGGCCAGTCCCACAGCCACTCAGACCCAGCCAAGTAAACACAGAGACTTATATTGCTTACAAACTATATGGCCATGGCAGGCTTCTTGCTAACTTTTCTTATATCTTAAATTAATCCATTTCTATAAATCTATACCTTGCCATGTGGCTCGTGGCTTACTGGCATCTTCACATGCTGCTTGTCATGGCGGCGGCTGGCAGTGTCTCCCTGCCTCAGCCTTCCACTTCCCAGAATTCTGCTGTTAGTCTGGCCTATACTCCCTGCCTAGCCACTGGCCAATCAGTGTTTTATTTATTGACCAATCAGAGCAATTTGACATACAGACCATCCTCTCTGTTAGTCCTGCCTATACTCCCTGCCTGGCCACTGGCCAATCAGTGTTTTATTTATTGATCAATCAGAGCAATTTGACATACAGACCATGCCTTGCTCAGCCTTGATGTGGGGTAAGGGGCTTGGTACTGCCTCAACTGAATGTACCAGGCTTTGTTGACTCCCTTACTCTGCCCATATTGGAGCAGCCACATTGGTGAGATTTTAAAACTGTAGCTTCTGATATTCTGAGACACAATTCCACATCAAACTCCCTGATCATCAGACTCTTACAATCTTTCTTTCCCCCCTGTTTATGAGCTTTTCATACAGGAGTGGTTTGTGAATGTATCCACTTGAACAGGGCTACACAACTCTGTATTTTGATTAGTTGTTGTTTTCTGAAGTGGTTTCTATTTCAAAGAGGAGATTCCTTGATGAGAGGTGAAGACTACAGTTAACTGTTGCTATAAGAACAAATGTTGGGCAGGCAGTGGGGGCACACGCCTTTAATCCCAGCACTTGGGAGGCAGAGGTAGGCAAATCTCTGTGAGTTTGAGGCCAACCTGATCTCCAAAGCAAGTCCAGAAAAGGCGCAAAGCTACACAGAGAAACCCTGTCTCAAAATCCAAAAAAAAAAAAAAAAAAAAGAACAAATGTTAGTAGATTATTGTTAGGGATTATGTTGGTTTAGGGAAATAGTAGGCACCTGATTATTTACAAAGAAGCAAAAGCAATGAAGAAATGACACTGTCTTTGACAAATGGTGTTAGTCAAACTGGATAGTTAAATGTAGACTAATGAAAAATAGAGCCATATCTATCACCCTGCACAAAATCAACTACAAATGGATCAAGGACCTCATGAAAAGGTCATGCATTCTGAATCTGATACAAGAAAAAGTTTGGAATGGGCTGGAGCTCACTGGAACAGGAAAGGACTTTGTGAAGAGGACATAGGCAGAACTGATACTAAGGCCAACAATCAATAAATGAGGTAACAATATTATTAATAATAATAAATTGAACATGAAGTTAAAGATCTTCAACACAAGAGACACCATGATTGAAGGTAAAATGACAACCAACAAATGGGAAAAAATCTATTCCAATTATACATCTGAGAAAGGTTAATAATATATATAATGTAAAAAGAACTAAAATAACCAAACATCAAGAAAACCAATAACACAATTTAAACAACAAAGTATAGAACTGGACAGAAAATTCTCAAGAAATAAAACAGAAATGGCTAGAAATACTTTTTAAATGTTCAACATTCTTTGCCATCAGAGAAACACAAATTAAAACCACTAAGATTTCTTCTTATGCCAATTAGAGTAGCCAAGATAAAAAACATGGCAGCACATGCTAGCAAGGATGTGGGTAAAGGGGATACTAATACTTAGTTATTGCTAGTGGGAGTTCAAACTGGTACAGCCACTATGGAAATTAACGTAGAAACTTCTCAAAAAAAAGGTGAAAATTGATCTACCACAATATGCAGCTATACAACAGTTTTGCACTTACCCCAAGGACTCTATGTCTTATTACTGAAATACTTCCTCACCCATGTTTATTGCTGCTCTGTTCATGATAGCCAGAATGTTCATCAACTGATGAGTGGATAATTAAAAAGTGGTACATATATATGATTACTTAGCAATTAAGAAAAAAATGAAGTTATCAAATTTTCAGGTAACTGTATGGAGCTAGCAACAATATCCTGAGTGATTTAGCCCAGATACAAAATATAATGATTGTCATGTTTTCTCTTATATATTGATGTCAGTTTTTAAGCTTGTAGATATATGTTTTTCAATTAGCATAACCACAGAAGTTAGTAGCAAGTTAGGAACCAGGAGGGAGGAGAAGATTATCTTTATTTTATAAATACGGATGCTTTTGCTGCATGTATTCAGAAGCCAGAAGAGGGCATTGGATTCCTTGCAACTAGAGTTATGGACATTTGATAGATGCCATGTTGATGCTAGAAATTGATGGGGGAATGACTTTCTGTACACTGCAAATATGTGTTGCTCTGATTGGTTGATAAATAAAGCCGCTTGGCCTATGGCAAGGCAGCTTAGAGGCAGGCGGGAAATTTAAAGAGAGAGACAGGAAGAAGGTGGGAGGAGACACCATCAAGCCACCCCAGGAAAGCCACAGAACATGTGGCGATACATAGATTAGTAGTTATGGGCCAATTTAAGATATAAGAGCTAGCTAGCAAAAAGCTTGAGCCATGGCCATGCAGTTATAATTCATATAAGCCTCTATGTGTTTACTTGGGTTCCAGTGGCTGCAGGACTGGCAGGTGAGAGAGATTTATCCTGACCATGGGCCAGTGCAGGACACAGGAAAACTCCTAGCTACAAGAAACTGAACTCATTCCTCTGAAAATGCAGACAGTGTTCTGAACTGCTAAGCTATCTCCTCAGACCCAGATATCCATTTCTGAATAACATTGTGATCTTAATTATTTTTAATTGTCATAATAAATAACTTCTATTGAGATAGGTTAAGGTAGCTCTAATCAGAGTTTACTGATACATGTTTATATGCAGCTAGTGAGAGGCTGAATAACACACTCTCAGTACAGTACTACATCATGAAACCCTCAATAGAATAAAGTAAAATTATCTATTAGATGTTCCTTCTCTGTATCTCATCTTTCTAGCTAATCATTCAGGGAAATTCATCTGTATTAAACTTGCTTCCTTTGACAATGACAGAAAAGTGAAATATACTCAATGGACTGAAAAATAATTTTCTAAAGTGGCTTCACAATATCATCCCAAGACTTTACATTAACAACATATTTTGAGAGTTCTTTACTTATGAATTCATTCAAAACCATCGTTCCTTCAAAACCATGCATTAAATGTTTTCTCAGTGTCAGACAGAATTGGGAATATAGCATAGAGCTTTTCTGTTTTCAGTATATAATTTAGAAAACACACCAGAAATTAAACAAGTAAGCAATAAAGGTACTTTTCAGCTAACATGTGTGTATTTACACACACACATAATTCATAATGAACTGGGTTATTAAAATAGAGGGAGAGGGCTGGCAGTGCTAATTCTATTAGATTGTTAGAGAAATATTATTCAAGGAATTTATTTTGATCTAAAGATTTACAAAAAGCCCCAGGAGACTTTGAAATGCCCTGAATGATACTTAAAATATTGAAGGAATAGATATAATATATGCCTGGCTGTAGTGCAGATTTGATATAAGAGTGGTATGAGAGAAGATATTCATGGTCTTGTAGGCCATGCCTGGAGAATGGATATCATTCTAATTCTAGGTGTTTAGAAATTACTGGAATGTGTTGAGCTGGACTTCACATAATCTGTTTTTCTCTTTGTTATTTCCTTTTTGAATTTTTTTCAGGTAACATTCAGATTTTTTATAGATTTGTGAATGAATATTTTTCTTAATTTATCTGAACAATTTTCATCTTCTCATTCTATGAAGTGGTAGAAGTAATAATATTTTCCCAATTGTATAATTTGTAATGCTCTGAACATTTCTGAAATGAAATTGATTTGGTTCCATTTATGTGAGAATTCATAGTGATAACCTCTGGGTGGTGTTTAGCTCATACATCTACCTTATTTGACCCATTTGAAATCTGACAGATTGGGAAATTTAACATGGACATTACTAACAATGAAGTGAATCTACATTATGGATTATATATAATCTGTATGTATTCAACATATAATACATAAACAAAGTTGATACCAAATCCTTTGCTTCACTTCTGTGGTTATCTTATCTTTTTAGCCTAAAACTAAACTTTCAAAGATGTTTTGTGTCACCTGTGCTAATCCTTTACACATAGAAGAACTGCATTCTACTTCTTTCCTGTCTGTATTGTCCCATGCACAAGAACAGATATAGCAAAGGACTTACAGTCCAGATGAAAAATAAGAAACTGAGGAGACAGGCTCTACAGAAGCAGTTCTCAAGCTGTGGGTCATGACACCTTTGCCAATCATGTATCTCAAAAAATATTACATCATGACTAAAAATAGTAGCAAATATTTAATAATAATAGTAGCAAAAATAAAAAAATAGTTATGAAGTAACAACTAAAGCAATTTTATGGTTGGTGATCACCGCAACATGACGAACTAACCATATTAAAGTGTCACAGCATTACAAAGACTGAGAATCACTGATTTACACTGAGAAAGTTAAACCTGGAAATCAGCATGCAGGCATGAAGTATGCAGTGATTGGCAAGCTGTCTTTTTATATAGAGTGAAAGAGAACTAAGAGGCAATATAAAGAACTAATATTGCATTGGTTTAAATTCTCTTGTGGCACATATTCAACTGGTGACTGGAGGGACTCTGGCCAGCTTGGGTGTGGTGGGCATGACTCTGGCAGATCTTGCCCTTCTCTTTGATTCCCTCTGCCTTGCTAAAAACCATTAGATAGCATTCCTAAACTTAGTGTCCATGCTCTATTTCCTTATTTGGCCAATTCCTCCTCCTAAGACTGACTACCAAGGCCCAGCTATTAAAGTATTGAAGTCCAGCAATCAAAAGCCCCTTTTGGCTTACCTAATTAACATGACTAATTAAAAGTAAACAACTAACTCATTTGTCTAAGTTAGTATTTCTATTTTTGTGAAGAGACACCATGACCACAGCAACTCTTAAAAAGGAAAACATTTAATTGGGTTTGGCTTACAGCTCCAGAGATTTAGTCCATTATCATCATGGTGGGACATGGCAGCATGCGGGTAGGTGCTGGAAAAGGAACTGAGAGTTCTACATCTTGATCCTCAGGCAACAGGAAGTGAACTGTCTACCACACTGAGCATGGCTTGAGCAAAGAAGGCCTCAAAGCCCACCCCCACAGTGAGACACTTCCTCCAACAATGCTATACCTATTCCAACAAAGCTGCATGTCCTAAGAGTTCCACTCCCTTTGGGGGACATTTTCTTTAAAATCACCACATCATCCTAACTTGTGGTTTCCTTTTTACTTTTAAGAACTGCAATTTTCCTATGTGCCACATCATCTGTCTCCTCTTTATCTAGTGGTAGTCTTTTGTCTCCCCTCTCCCAATCAAGAACAAATATTCCTACGTCCTCTCCTTTGTTCCCTTCCCTTTCCCCCTCTTCCTCTATCTCTTGTCTTTGTCCACTATCCCTGCCCTCTATCCCTCTGGGGCAAATAAATTTCCTTTGTGCTGAGAACTTGATCTTGAGGTATCTTGAACTGACTTTGAGATTCCTTATAGTGACTGTATTAGTCAAGTTTCTTTAGAGGAACAAAATTGATATGAATACATAGGGTGTGTGTGTGTGTGTGTGTGTGTGTGTGTGTGTGTGTGTGTGTGT
>CABHPP010145806.1:12722-58808 GCA_902168425.1 Peromyscus attwateri | reverse complement strand
GTGTGTGTGTGTGTGTGTGTGTGTGTGTGTGTGTGTGTGTGTGTGTATTAAAGGGGATTTGCCTGGTAGATTCAGTCCAGGCAGGTCCAGTCCCCTCCTCCCAGGCTGAGCCAAGTGTCCCTGTATAAGCCCCAGGTTTCAAACAGCCAGCTCATGCACTGAGGACAGGACCCAGTCCCACTGCCTGGATGCCTCCCAAACAGATCAAGCTAATCAACTGTCTCACTTATCCAGAGGAACTCAGTCCTCAGGGGAGTCTTTGCCCTGGAGGAGATGGGAATGGGGGGTAGGCTTTGGGAAAGGCAGGGGGGACAGGAGGGGGGAGAACAAGGGAATCCGTGGCTGATATGTAAAATTAAATTAAATTATAAAATATAAATAAATAAATAAATAAATAAATAAATAAATAAATAAATGGGATTTGCTTACAACTTTTAGTTGGGGTAGTCTAACAATGGTTGTCTCATGACTGAAAGGCTAAGTAAGACTTAGTGGTTGTTGAGTTTGTGAGTCTGGATGTCTCAGCAGTCCCAATTTATTTCTGGAAGGATGCCTGGAGAGCTGTTGATCTTTAGTCTACAGTGGAATCCTGAAGGAGTTGGTCTAATACCAGGAAAGGAATGCCTCAGCAACAGAATAGATTAGCTTGCCAATGAAAGTGAGAGCAAGCAAGCAAAAAGCAAAGTTTCCTTCTTCCTTTTCATTTTATTGAGGCTGCCACCAAAAAGTGTGGCCCCAATTTAAGTGGATCTTCGTTCTTCATATAAGTTGATTAAGAAAAGCCCTCACAGCAGAACTCAGCAGCTTGGGTTCTACTTGATGACATGAAAGAATATTGCTTACTGATTGCTCCTCATGGCTTGATCAGCCTGATTTCTTATAGCACTCAGGACCACCCACCTAGGGGTAGCACAACCCACCATGACCTGGGCTCTCCCACATCAATCACCAAACAAGAAAATGTATTAGTGGGGGCATTTTTCTAAATTGAGATTCTTCCCAAATGACTCTTGCTGTTGTCATGTTGACATAAAAATCTAGCAAGTATGAGTATTTCATCATAAATTTGCCATGAGAAAGATGTGACTACTTATTGAATCTTAGAACATAGAACATGCTTCTACTTGGTAACATTTGGTGAGCTAATGCCATTATTAACATTTAGCTTCTACAGAAGCAAACACATTGACATGGATAAGATGACCCAGTAAGTTAATTTAAGAGCCAGTTCTCCAACTAACCAAGATTTTTAGAATATGCTGGAATTATTATTTCAAGAATAACTTAAGTAACTGGGCTTATGTGACAGGAGATGGTAGTTCTAGCAGTGTTTAGCTCAAAATTTGTATTTGAATTAGTAATTCCACTTATTTAGATCTTGTGATACTTTGATTAATGGGTTATATGACTTGATAGTCACTATATTAGAAATTCAAGCTAATAAGCTCCATCAAATTTACATATGGATCAATTAGAAAATAAACTCAAAATATGCTACCATACATAATACTTTAAAGCAAATGTTTTATTTTTATTAATATTATTTTTATTAGTAGGATTCCTTAGAAGTACAGAATCAAAAGAATGAATACATATTAAAAAGGAGGATTTATTAGATTTTCTTACACAATAAAGCATTGGTGTTCCAACAGTATCTAGCTAAATGCTGGAGAGGTCAGGATCCAGTCCCTGCTCATTCTCTGATACTGAATATCTCAGCATCTCAATCTGGCATTAAAGGCCTAGGGGATTCCTGAGTCACTCTGCAGCCTAAGTGGAAGGCCAAAAAAGCTGGTTTCCAGTGTCAGTGAAGGGTAGCCGTGGAAACAACCTTTTTGTCCACCAGAAGGTACTTCTCTCTCTGGAGGAGGGTCATCCTCCTCTGTGGATCTTTCCAGGAAATATGCTCACAGATCTGCCCAGAGACATGTCTCTTTATTTACTACAGGTCCAATTAACACACCTAAGCTCACAGCAGACATCCTGGTCCTCTGACTTCTACAACCTCAACCTTATCACTCCTCTTCCTTGATGCTTCCTGAACCTTAGTTACAGGGATTGTGTTGTAGATGTAACTGTTGTGGCTGTCATCCCATAATGTTACTCTATGCATTTTGAGGAGCTGTGGATTTCTGTAATAGTCTTGGTCGGCTGCAAAGTGAAATTGATTTGATGATGGGTGAACACTAGACTTATCTGTGGGTCTAAGGATAAGTATTTAGAAAGTAGTGAGAATTACACTGATTTACGAAGGTAGTTTCTTAGCATGTTCTGTTCTAGGTTTCATGGCCTCACCAGATGTGTTTCACTAGGTGTATAGTGCAAGGCATAAATTCCCCCGACAGAGTGGGTCCTAAGTCTGAGTATATGACTGTTGGTTATCTTCAAGGTATAAGGGACACTATTGCAACTTTGGAGATATCTTGCTGTACTTATCATTGTTGTAGTTCATGGACATCACACCTGAGCAACACTATTGATTGCTTTTCTTCCCTGAAAACTAACATAGCTCATATAAATACTATGAGAGGCAGTTCTCAAAAACTAGGTTTCTGATTAGATTTGACGGTATTTCTCCAAGCTCTGTGTTTGAACTGTGTGGTATCTTCAGCAATAAGGACTTATCTTCAAATTCTGGAAGGCAATGAAGGGAAACTGTAATGATCTGTATTATTTGGAGGAGTTTCTGAGACTCACCTGACCAAAAACTCAAAAGGAGGTTTCTCATGCCTAATACCAGGGAAAGCATATAGCTCTTGCCAAGAGCATTGTTAGCCCAACTTGCATAACTTCATTTTACATATGTGTGCACATATATATAGCATACTTAGGTGTAAATTTAGGTAAACATAAAATAGTGATTCCATATAGCTTTCAAACATCTCCAATGTGATTTTTCCTTCCTACTGTTCCCTCTCTGTGCCTCTTTATTGCCCTCTCTCGTCCCTGCTCAGTTAAGGACATGCCAAATTTTTTCCTGTGCCTCCTTTGGTAGTGCTTATGTCCTCCTACTTCCTTCTCTAGAACTCCTTTTCCCATGGTTCCTTTTTTCTGTTCTGGTTTCTGGAGAACTTCAGTTTATAGACTCACATCTAAAGATTCAGAGCCTTAAGTCAGTTTTATCCCACTTTGGTATCAGGTTAATATTGCTTTTTGTTAAGAGTTTGGTGGCTGGCATTCTTTCCCTTTCTATTTTATTTAATAGTTTGAAAAGTATTTGCTGCTAGTTTTTTGTCAGAGACAGAATCCAGAAGGAAACATATCTGTATCTTGAATGTTTTGCTTATTACTTCAGCCTTATTGCTTCTTATAGATCTGCTTAATATAATTTTTATAGTTAATATGAATATAGAAATTCATCAATTTCTTTTAGATTTTCCAGTTTGGTAGAATGTAAGTTTTAAAATACTTCAAGTGACATTCTAAGTTTCATTTGTTTCTGTTGAATTTTTAAAATTTGTATTTTATTAATTTGTATTCCTATCTTGGTAATTTCTTTCCATCTACTGATTTGGGGTGCGGCTTGTTCTTGCTTTCTTTCATGCCAATATTCCCCCAACTGAATTATTTCAGTAATTTTTCTTCTTGTTTTTCTGAGGGCCTAGGGCAAAAAATGAAGTCTCTCTCTCTCTCTCTCTCTCTCTCTCTCTCTCTCTCTCTCTCTGATTTTTAATGTAGCTCTGAAGTTCTCTCATAGTGCTGTTTCATTATATAACATAGACTTCATTATGCTATATCTTTCTGTTCATTCATTATAGTAATTTTTAAATTTCTAACATAACTTTTTTAATAATTGATTCATCATATTATGTATTACTCAATCTCCATGAGTTTATGTATGATTACATTATTTTCTTGCTATTGAATTTAAGATTAATTTCATTGTGAAGAGATAAAGAAATTATTTCAATCTTCCTGTATTTTAAGACTCACTTTATATTCAATTACAGGATTTATTTCAGACGACTTTTTGTAGACTGCAGAGAATGTGTATTTTGTTATGGATGGGTGGAATGTGGAATGTTCTTTAGATGTTGCTCTATGATGTCATTTAAGGCAGATGCTTCTCTGTTTTGTTTTCGGTCAAACTCTATCAAATTATGAGAGTAGAGTATTAAAGTCACCTACTTTTATTGGGATTGTTTCATCAATACTTCAATACTCTACTCTCTCCAATTAATAGAGTTTGACTGAAAACAGAGGAGCATCTGCATTAAACACCTTTCCCATTTTCCTTGTAGCTTTTGATACATTTTTTGTTGTGTTTATGACAATTGTGAAATGCCATGGGGATTTTCTTTTCTGGTCTTATCTATTTGGTGTTCTGTATACTTCTTGTATTTGTATGAGTGTGTCTCTCCTTTGTTTGGAGATATTTTCTTCTATAATCTTGTTGACAATCTTGTCTATGCTGTTGACTTGGGATTCTTTTCCTTCATCTATGGCTATAATTTAAAAATTTGGGTTTTTTCATAGTGGCCTACACTTCCTATGTTTTCCTTTCCTGTGTGTGTGTGTGTGTGTGTGTGTGTGTGTGTGTGTGTGTGTGTGTTTAATTTTTCCTGTTCCTTTGTTATTTGGCCTAGATTTTCTATTTTATCTTCAAGAAATGACATTATGTCACCTACGTGCTTTATAATACTTGTAAAGCTTTCATTTGAGTTTTCCAATTGGGCTATTGAGTTTTTCAGTTCCATCTTCATCTCAGCCTGTGTCTTTTTGAAAGATTCTATAGCTTTGTTAAATTCTATTTTTAAATTTTAGTTTGTCTTTGTCATTTTCATCAGCCTTATGTTTGTGTTTTCTTGGGGATCATGCAGGCTTTTATTCTCCTTAAGCTCTTTCTCCATCAATTCATTGAGCATTTTCTTTGTGTCTTCTTTTAATTCCTTGAATTCTTTGAGGAAGTTTATGATTGTTCTTTTAATTGCTGTGCCCTGTAATTCTCATTGGCAAGCATTTCTACAGGACTGGTAGTTTTTGAAGAGAAGATATTGGCTTGATCTTTCATATTGTTGGCATTCCTCCAGTAAGATCTTCATATTAGACTTCCTTTGTTAGCTTAAAGTTCCTTGTGGATGAAGCAGTGTGGGGAGAAGAGAAGATGTGGCGGGTGGGTATAGAGGTAGGAAGTGGCCTGGGTGGAATGCATCCTAGTGGACAGAGGGGTCTAAGCCAGTATACAGGGTGTGCTTCCTGTTCCAAGATGGGAGTGTACGGGTAGATAGGTCTGAATTAACAGTTTGGTTATGACATAGGTGAGTCTTGTAGTATTGGGGATGATAGAGAGGATACTGGCTCAAGTCTAGAGTTCCTCTGTGGAAAATGGAGGAAAGGTCAAACAAGATTTGTGTAGTGGTTGTGGGACCAAGGCTAAATCTGGTAGAATACAGAAAAGACATGTATGAAGAGGTCAGGGGTCTCAGCAGGCTAGATTCTGGAATGCAATGTCCAAAGTTTGGGTATGAAGAGGGATGGTGGAGGTGATGCAAAGGGTCCTGTTGATAGGTACAGTCAGGCAGATCCTAGAGAAAGCTAGAATTTGGGACCATGTGGTCACTAGAGGTCACTGCTGAAAGATGTAGGGGGGGAATTGGGGGGGCAGAATAGGCAGGGACACTGGTGGTGGGACCAGGGCTCGATGCAGCAGGATGTGGAAAATCAAGTATAGAGTGCTGTTGATGGTGAAATCACCACCCTAGAGTAGGACATGTGAAGTCTGGGTATGGAGTAGGATGGTGTACAGTGTGCTAGGATTGTTTATTTGTTTATAGCAATGTTTGCTTTATGAAACTGGTCTCACCACAGTTTTCTGTTGGTATATAGTCACAACTGTAATATTCTTTTAATAAACTTTTCACTAATTAGTACGAAGTGACCCTTTTTATACCTCTTCTGACTGATTTTGGTTTGAAGCCTACTTTGTTAGCTTTTAGAACAGTGGCCCGTGCTTATTTTCTAGCTCCATTTGCTTAAGATGCATTTTCCTACACTTTCACTCTAAGTGTGCATCTGTGTTTGATATTATATTGCATTTCTTAGAAGCAAAAAGTAGAGAGGTATTGTTTTAATCAAATCAGTTAGTCTTTGTTTTTAAAGTAATTATTAAAAGGTATTTATTGGTTCCTGTAATGTTTTTGTGCATATATGTAAGGTATGTGTGTATGTGTGTATGCATGTATGTGTCTTAGTGAGAGTTTCTATTGCTGTGAAGAGACAGCATGAACATGGCGACTCTTATAAAGGAAAATATTTAATTGTAGTTGCTCACTTATAGTTCAGAGGTTCAGTCCATTATCAGCTAGTATAGCTTAGTGTCCTACTTGGCTTGCAGGCAACAGGAAATGATCTGAGACACTGGATGATGTCTTGAGCATATATGAGACCTCAAAGCCTGCCTCCACAGTGGCACACTTCCTATAAGAAGGCCATATCTACTCCAACAAAGTCACAATTCCTAATAATATCACTCCTTTGGTGGGGGAGCATTTTCTTTCAAACTGCTGCAGTCTGTGTGTGTTTTTTGTGTGAATGTTCCTGTGTATTCACCCACACATGTTTATAAACACTATGTCTTTTGCTATCTCTCCCCACCTCAGTTTTGAGACAGGTCTCTCAATGTTCCTGGACCTCACCCTTTCAGCTAAACTAGCTGGATTTTGAACCATAAGTATCCACCTCCCTCTACCCCCTCCCCAAAACACATGCAAATAATGGGGATACAGACATCTAATGTAATGTCAGGATTTCATGTGAGAATGGAGGATTCAAACTCAAGTCCTCATACTTATGGAACAAGCACTCTATCCACTGAGCCATCTCCCCAGGTCTTACAGTTTATTTTCATCATAGAAAGACCTTTATTTTTCAATTATATAGAATATTTTAAAGGATATAATTAAATGAGCTAGGATTTATTATCTTAACATTAAAATACTTTACAATTATATTAGTCAGTGTTCTCTAGAGGAACAGAACTTACAGAATATGTATAAAGGGGATTTATTAGAATGGCTTTAATGGTATGATCCAGCTAGTTCAACAATGGCTGTCTACTAACAGATGGTCCAAGAATCCAGTAGTTGCTCAGTCCATGAGACTGGAAGTCTCAGCTAGTCTTCAGGATTCCTATAGAAAAGGTAGACTCTAATGCTAATCAAGTAATGAACTTTCCAGTAAGAGCAAGTAGGAAAAGACCAGAAACTTCCTTCCTCCGTGTCGTTTCTGCCACCAGAAGTTCTGGACCAGATTAAAGATGGATCTTCCAATGTCAGAAGATACAGGTTAAAAATGGGTCTTCCCACTTCAAATTAATTAATTTAAAATCCCTTACAAGTGTGCCCAACCCTTGGGGTTTTAGTTAATTCCAGATGTAGTCAAGTTGACAACCAAGAGTGGGTATCACAAGCTACTTCATCTTTCAACATGAATTTCCAAAATTACTTAAGTGTTTTTTATTACACAAAACCAGACAGCAAAGAACATAATATATTTAGGGTATAAAAAATAAATCTTGGTGTTCAAGACAACGCTAAGAGAATGAGAAGATAAACCACAAACTGGGAGAAAATCTCTGCAAAGGCTATATCTGACAAAAGAAATGTTGTGTTATTCAAAAACATTGGATGCATTCTAGTAACTTAATAACAAAATTTAAAAACCCAAGTAGAAATAGGCAAAGGAATGGAATATAAAATTTTCTAAAGGAAATGAATTTTATATCAACGGTATGAAAATGTATTCACCATGATATACCATTGGGAAATTATAAATTAAAATAACAATTCAGTGCCCCAACACACCCATTAAAATTTCAAAGCTCAGCTTCCTCATGGTGGTTCTTAGGGATCACCTTGCTCATATTAGCACCCACTCAACTCCAGAGTTGTAGCCTGGAAAATTTATATTTTTTAAATTAGTGAATGTTTTCATGTGTAAAATTGATAAACTGAGATACTTTATACTTCTGAAAAAGCTGTTAATCTCCTCTCTTTATTCTCCTAAATTATCTGAGGTTGCTGGAAGTAAAAGTCCAAATAATTCATAAGATCTTTTCTGGATTCTCTAGCCCATGTTTCCAAAAAACTAATATGAACAAAACAAACAAACAAACAACAACAACAAAAATCTAGTCAGTATGCACTAGGAAAATAATACGTGTGAAAACTTTTCATGGGGATAGAGAACATTTTGGGGTTGAAAAGTCCGAGTTAGAAACAATCATAAAGACAAAAAAGGCTGCATTGTGGAAAAAAAAAATGACCTGGATAATTCAGAGGCCTTAGTAAATTGATCTGTGTTTCACAGGAAGCAAGGTAAATGTATTCATGGAGGCATTCTGGGGCTTCATTATGAAGTACTTCCCACAAAAGGCTCATGTGTTGCAGGCTCAGTTGCCAGCTGATGAAGTCCCTGACTTTATCACTGGGTTGGTTATTCCAGTAATATATTCATAATGCATTGGTGTTAATTGGGAAGTGGTGGAAAATTTCAGAGGTGAAACCTGGTTGGAGAAAGCAAGTCAATGGGGACATGTTTTGGAGGGATATATTTTGTCTTGGGCATGTTCTTCCATCTATGCTTTTGAACAACAATGAGCAACTTTATCTGCCCCAATCTTTTGGTGCCATGTTATTCTGCCTTATCCTTAATCCACAGCAATATAACATGCTAGAATGATTGAAATATCTGAATCCATGAAGAAAATAAGACCCTTCTCCCTAAGTTGATAACATTAGGAATTTTGTCATAGTAGCCAAAAAAAGGAGCAACTAACATAGGAAGGAAGTAATTTCATTGGATTTAGAAGTGGAAAAAGAAATAAATGACAATAAAGATGAAATTGTAGGCAATTGTTTTACAGAAGTCCAATGGAAATGTCCTCCAGACTTAAAGCAATCAGAGCTAGATTGGCAGACTTTCAAAAACTGAAAATTTGGCAGGATGGGGAAAGAAAGATTTGCCAAATGAATATACCAACCACTGACAAGAAATCTGTCTATGCTAATTAAGCATATTTATAGATTAGCATAGTAAGACTTCTTGTCTCATACGTGAGATAATCCCAAGGCAGCTGGGAAAGGCAAGCATAACAGTACTAACATATTCTGTGAGAAAGTAACATCTGCTATCATGGTAATACCCCTACATGAGTATCTCATTCCTACAAGCACAGGTAGACGTCCACAACAAGCAGAACCTTCTCTTTTAAAAGCTTGTACCTAGGAAGGCCAGAAGATACAATAAATACACATGCTACCACATGAAGAGTCTCCTGTCCTCAGGTGATCAGAAGATTTGTCAGTATTTTAAAATATAAAGAAAATTTCTGTTAAAATTTACTTGAATCAGACTATGTGTGTCTCAATCATCCCCTTTCTCCAAAGCTACAAATCCATAATTATCATGAAATACACAGATTTCTAAGTAGTCAGTGAGAGTCATAAAATGAGAGAGAGAGACAGAGAGAGAGAAAAGGATGTCAATACATAAAATATGAAAGAGAATTACATCAAAGATTTTAATGGTAGAGGATTCCAAAGTATACCATGTAATACAAATTGGAAGACAAATTGACAGACTTGACAATGGGGGAAAAAAACACCATTCAAGGAAGGGGCTCCATCTATGAATGTGTATGCTTTCTTCCCTTATGTCTGAATACAAGACAACAAGCTCCCAGGCATCCATATTGAAGTCGTATATACTGGGTTATAACAATTCACTGAAACACAGCTCTCATGGGTTTTCTATCTCCTGTTTGTCAAGGGTAAATTGATATTTAGAATGGATGCCCATGTGAATGAAAGCCACTTCACATAAAATAATTCCCAAACAAGAAAAACAGGAAGTCAAACCTTGAAAAATAGCATTTTTCTCATAATAGATATACTGAATCATGTTCAGTATGATGTGTTACGTAGCTAAAATTTTTTAAAAAGACACACTCAAGAGACACAGGCAGGTAAATTTCTAGGAGTTAGAGGTCAGGCTGAACTACATAGTGAGTCCCAGGCCAGCCAGGTCTATATAGTGAGACTATCTCAGAAAAAAATAAAATCTACACCCAAAAGATAGTAAAGAAAAAGAAAAACAACAAATGCTGGTGTGGGAAATGAGAGATTCATATTCATTATTGATAGAAGTACAAATTGGTACAGCCCATTTTGGATTCAATATAGAAGTTTCTCAAAAATCTAGAAGCTAATCTTCCATATGACCCACTTGTCTTAGGGACTGGTCTATTGCTGGAGACACCATGAATGACTAAGGCAACTCTTATAGAGAGAAGCATATACTTGGGAGCTTGCATTTGGGGGGATTATCAACATGGCAGGCAGCATGGCCACAGGTAGATGTGGAGAACTAGACAAGAGCTACATCCTGGTTTGTAGGGAGAGGAAGAGAGAAGATATGCTCAGCCTTGGTGAGGGCTTTTAAAATCTTAAAGTTCTCCCTCAGAGACGCACTTCCTCCAACAAGGCCACAACTCTTTTTTTTTTTTAAAGATTTATTTATTTATTAAGTATACAGTGTTCTGTGTGTATGCCTGCATACCAGATTTCATTATAGATGGTTGCTGGGAATTGAACTCAGGACCTCTGGAAGAGCAGCCAGTGCTCTTAACCTCTGAGCCATTTCTCCAACCCCAAGGCCACAACTCTTAATCCTCCAAATCCTTCTCAAAATAGTGTCGCTCAATGATGATCATGTATTCAAATATATGAGACTGTATGGGTCGTTTTTATTGAAACCACCACAATACTATTGGGCATAGTCCCAAAGACTCTGGGTCCTACTACAGAAATACTTGCTTACCCATGTTTATTGATGCTTTGTTCATAATAGCCGAGAAATAGAAAGTCTAGCTGTTCACCAACTGATGGATGGATTATGAAAATATGATATATACACACAATGGAATATCACCCCACTATAAGAAAAAATGGCATTTTCAGGTAATAGACAAAGCTAGGAACAATTACCTATGTTCTGCATGTTCTCTCTCATATTTGGTTATTAGATTTGAAACTTTGGATATGTGTGCTTAGATTATAGTACCACATAGAAGTCAGAAAACAAATGAGAGACTGTAGAGGGAAAGATTTTAATGCACAGAACAGAGAGCACAGAAAACAGGTGGCAAGAAGGAAAGTGTGATTTGTTGACAGGGATAACTAACGCTAAAGACCTTTAAAAATGTCATATGAAAACTACAGCATACTCATGCTGTTCTGTTTTCACTTTATTCCACTGACCTTATAAGATACAGTGGCATATTTTATTTTTGGATTTTTTTTAAAGCTTTCTTTGTGACTTATAATATGACAAATTTAAACAAGATAGCTATGGAATAATTTAGCTCTGAAGTTTATTGGTGCCTTTCAGTTTGGAAGACCTATCTAAATATGAGAGGGGCTGAGTCTCTCAATGTTACTGGGTCAGGAACTATGTATCTTTTTGTTATTAGTGTTTCTTCTATGAAATTTTGAGTTCCAAATATCCTTTTTAAGTATTGTTCCATTCATTAATATGTAGTTACTCCCAGTGTTCTGAATAATTTTTTGAAACATACTTTATCAAATATACGAATTACTATACCAGCTTGTTTACAATTTCTCTTTGCTTGGTGAGTTGACTTCTGCCCCTTGTTCCTTGATTATTAGTTTTTAGATATCTTTGTCAGCTAAGTGCTTATCTTAGAGGCAAGAGGCAGTTGGAATTGTTTTTATTCTACTCAGTCTGCATACTTTTACAGGGGAGTTGAGGCTACTTAGTTTTAAAGTTTTAAGGGGCTAAAGGTGTTTTACTATTTCCAATTATTTTGTTATTTGATGGTCTAGTTTATTGGCTTATTGATATTTCTCTTTCTCTTCCCACATTAGAAATATGGGATTCCTGTGTTGGATATAATTCATTCAACCATCCCAACTCTCTCTCCTTCCCTGTCTCTCTCTTCCTTTCTCCCTATCCCTCCCTCTTACCCTCCCTCACTTTCTTTTTCTTTTTCACTCTCATGTTTAACTTGATCTTCTTTGTTTATCTATTCTTCTGTTCTCATGGATGAAATATTTTCTTCTTATACTTGTATAGAATAGTTTTTATTGAAGAACTTTCTACAGTGCTTGCTAGATTATCTTAAATTGTCTTCTGTTGTGGTGGTTTGGAAATGTTATTTATCCATCAATTTTAGAGATATCTTTGATGCATAGAGACGTCTTTGATAGTTATAGAAATCTTACTTGAGAAGTACTTACTTATGCTCTGTGCTTGAGATATATTGTTCCATGCTTCCTTAGTTTTTAGGGTCGGTGATGAAAATATTATTTTTTTAATATTTCTGCTTTTCTATGTATTAGTGGTTTTTCCATGAAGATATAGTATTTGTCTTTGCATTTTAAATGTTTTAAGTATGATATGTTTTAGGAAGTTTCTTCTTTGTATGTCTTTTCTACATGTGGGAAATTTTCTACATCAATTCTTTTGAAAAAAATAATTGCTCATGTCTTTTGACTTTACCTCAGTTCTTCCTTTTACCATGTATATGTTATATTTATTTTTGTGAAGTTTTAATTATTTTTGTTATTTTTCTTCATATGATTCTAAGCATATTATTGTCATCATTTTGTCTTCCACCCTGAAACTTTGCTTTACCATTTAGTCTTGTCTGTTAATAATGCTCTCTGGTATCCTTTATGTATTTTTAATTTTTTTGACTAATTTTAAATTTTTTGACTAATAATTGATTGATTTTTTATTTCCAAAATTTCTGCTTGCTTCTTTTTCATTGTCTAAATTTCTTTGCTGAATTTTTCCTCCCTGTTTTCATTATCTACTCCCAAGTTATTAACCTCTTTTTCATGTAGTTAACTCTTTTGTCTAGTCCTTGATTAATTGCTTTTTATGTGCTTATTTTAAGCCCTTATATGGTTTCTGAGATTGTGTGTGTATGCATGTGTTTGGGGTATGTGTGTGTGTGTGTGTGTGTGTGTGTGTGTGTGTGTATGTGTATGTGTGTGTGGTTTCTCAAGATAGAGTTTCTATGTGTAGGCTGTCCTGGAACTTACTTTATAGCTCAGGTTGACCTCAAACTCACAGAAAGCTACCTGCCTCTGTTATTGAGTTGTGTGATTAAAGGCATGTACTACCACACCTGGCCAGTTTCTGAGACTTTTTTTTTTTCATTCAAAATAGTTTTGTTTTGTTTTTAATCCTTTAAAATTATAACCATCAAACTTGATGGGAGTTATTTTAATAGGTTTTCTAGTGCATATTTCTCCTTAAGTGTACTTGGTCTTCAATGCATAAATTTTTAAATTAAAAGGAAAAACAGCAAGCAGGAAGGATACAATGCCAAAAGCATTTCATTTTGTTCCAAACACATTTTGTTTCTGATTATTTGGGGATTGTGAGGTTATGGAGGTGTCATACTGGGTCTTTGTGTCGTGTGTGTGTGTGTGTGTGTGTGTGTGTGTGTGTGTGTGTGTGTGTCTTTTTTTCTTGTGTAAGTCTACTGGGATAGAGGGTCTTTCAGGTTTGAATTCTCTCCTCATCTTTTGGTGTGTTTGTTGTGTTGTATGTGTGTACTTCTACAGGGTCACCTTCACAAATAATCAAGATTCCTTCTGTGAGTAAGGGAACAATGGAAGCAACTTTTCTAAGGATTTATCGTCAGTCCCTCCACTGAAATTGAATCAGGTGACACTATGAGTTTCACTTGTATCCCCAATATGATTCACAGACAGTGGCATTAGGGTACTGTTTGGGGAAAGTGAAGTTTATAGATTTGTCTAGTGAAAGGTGTCAATATTTAAATAGTGAAAGAAAGAAAGAATAGGGAAATGGGGAAAGAAAAGTAAAATATGTCAAGAAAATGTATATAGATTGTATGGAAGTGGTGCAATGGAGAGACTGTTGTAAAGTAAAATGTTAAAAAGCTCTACACTAATGGAAAAAAGTCAGGGCAACCATGAAAATCCTTTTCAGTGACACAGAAATAAAATCAGTAGATTAGTAGTTAAAGTGCAGGACTGTAACTAATTATAAGGAATATAGAAAAAAACTAAGCAAATAAAAATCTTAAAAAAGTAAAAATAGGTGATAAATGTAATAGATGATATTGCATATGTATTCAGAATCTCTTCCTCATTGGCATGGTATGGTTTCTCCCTCTCCTTAGATACTCATTTGTATTTTTCTCCATAGGTGGGGAAGCAGAAGACTGCTAAGCTTTCTAATTCAGACAGTTTATTTTAGTGTGCCCATCTAGATGAAAGGGATTTCTGTAAGCACAGACTGCTTTCTACCAGAATTTCCTGACAAAAGTTCCCAATGAATTACACACAGCAAGTTATCCTCTTGCCTGAACTGGATTAGGAATCAAGCTTCCCACAGCCAGGCATTCCTGTGGCTTTGGTTCTAAAAGGCTAGGATGTTGAAGGTTAAATACCTTTCTGTCAGCTTAGCAGCTACACCTGAATCTACTGATATTTTAACTATTATCTGGCTGTCTTGACTTCAGACTCTCTAGCCACACTTCTCCTAAGTGCCTACATTCTCACATTTACCCTTGTAGCTGGAAATTTTTGGTTTTTTTTTTTTGTTTGTTTTTTTTTTTGTTTGTTTTTTTTTTTTTTGCCTTCTTGGCCCACGGTCAGGACAAATCTCTCTCACCCGCCAGTCCCACAGTCACTCAGACCCAACCAAGTAAACACACAGAGACTTATATTGCTTACAAACTGTATGGCTGTGGCAGGCTTCTTGTTATCTAGTTCTTTTATCTTAAATTAACCCATTGCTATTAATATATAAGTTGCCACATGGCTCGTGGCTTACCGGTATCTTAACATCTGTTTCTCATCATGGCGGCTGGCAGCATCTCTCTGCCTTAGCCTTTTACTTTCCAGAATTTTCTTTTCTCTTTGTCCCACATATACTTTTTGTCTGGCTACTGGCTAATCAGTTTTATTTATCAATCAATTATCCACAGCACTTCCCCTTTTCTTTTTTTTTAAAAAAAGGAATGTTTTAACTTTTATGTAATAAAATTACATATAACAAGAAAATTATCAAGCAAGAATTACAGTTACAATATCTAGTCTATTTATATTTGGCAAAATTAAAGAAGATATCCTATCTATCCTATATTTGTGAGTCTAAGGTTTTATATCTAACTTATCTTTTATCATGACTAAGGAAAATTATAACTATCTAGTCTTCAACTACATCAAAGACCTCAGAAGGATATACTATTACCTGAGAAACAGGAGACAGGCACAAGCAACTTTCAGGAGTCTTGAGAGAGTAGACAGAGACAGCTGGCAGCCTGGATAGTCATCAAAAGTTTCTCTGTAAAGTTGGGGCATCTGTCTTCAGCCCACAGGCCTATAGTCTCTCAGTCATTTTCTTCTGTGTCCTGTAGAATGTCTGGCATTTTCCTCTGCAAAGCAGGAACCTGAAGGACCATTTTGTCAAGCAAAGTTTAACGGTCCTTAAACTTTAAAGTTTCCTATGGGTCCTGCATGTCCAGTCAATCAAACACTCCAGGCAAGAACAGTTTCTTGCCCAAATGGCTGTTTTTGCCAAGAAGAAGATAAACTCCATATAGAGTGTCTTCAATGCCCATCCTCCTCTCTGAAGTAAATTGGTGCTGCCAGCAGTAGACATGTCTCATTGTTTAGAAAGTTTAAAATTTTAAAACATTTTAAATGCTATATTTTGTAGGTCTTTGAAGTATTTGAAGATTACCTATCTATCTGAACTATATCTATGTATACCTAATAAACTTAACATGACTATAAGTTTGACTATCATAGAAGACTAATTGTTCCATTACAATTTAAACGAGTTGTATAAACATAATACCTTAAACAAGAGTAAAAATCCACATACAGTATAACAAAATTAACTTTAAATTTGTATCAATAAACTAAAATCCATAGCAATGTAAAACATTTTAAACAAGTTGCTCTTTAAAAGTAGGTTCAATAATCTACCCCTTTATCTTATTATTATCTATACTGTCCCCTTTTGTTCTTTACAAAGAGATTGTATTTATAATCAACCTGTTTTAAATAAAAATATTGGTTTTTCTCTGTCCCACACCAGAGGGCTCTTCTGATATGGGACACAAGAATCTTTCAACCTTTTTTTTTAGAAATATGTTTGGGTTTAGAGAAGGAGTGAGCCCATTCCATCTCCAAAGCCAGCTTCATATATTTGGGAATTTGGGCATAGCTTCTCTTACTGCTTCCTGTTGGAGGGGGGGCGCTGTATCTTATGGGGACACAAAGAAAATTTTAGGCTTATGGGGTAGTCCATGAGGCTGTATTGTCTGAGCCAGTTGCCTTGAAACTGTTCTGGATGTTGGATCATCTGGGCCATGGTGTCATCAGAGACCATTTAGGGGATCTTGGCTGGTCAAACCTGATGTATCTTAATCTGTAACAAATCCATAGCCTCTGGCTTTCTGTGGAAACAAAAGCAGAGCCTCTTTTTCAAAGCAATATATCCTTAGATCTAAATTTTGAAGTCAAGGTATCTTTAAAATATACATATTAGCTTAACTCAACAGCTTTTATAATCAAATGTTTTTGTGTAGTTAAAAAATCCCAAAGACAACACAATCCAGATTCTCTGTGTAATATCCATCTTTACGTGGCTTATTTTTTATATTACCTTTACTGTCTCTTTAAAGACTTTATTTTTCAAAACTATTTTTTATATAACTGTATATATTTCTTCTTTTTTCTCTTTCAAGCCTACGTACATTTTTACACATATTGTAAAGCATTTAAAGTCTTGATCTATCTGAATCTGTCTTATTGTGAAACTATTGTTTTAAACTGTAGCATTACTAGGGTTAAAACAGCAGCTTTGGCTGGTGGCTCAGCCCACCTCAACTTCCCAACATGGTGGTGGTATGTTTACCACCAGCTCTGGGAGCCATCAACTCTTAGAAACAGTGGTTCTATGCTTCTATCAAAGCAGCGTGTAGCCCAGAAACCTTTTTTTTTGTACTAGTAAAGACTAAATCCACCATGCAGTGTAATGTGTCGCTTGTAGACACCTCATTTTCGCCATACTATAGGTAAAGCTCACATGCCATGAACCCACATTAGTAGCTCAAACCCACAGGTTGTCACTAACTTGAAATAGATAAATAGGAAGCTGTTTTTAGATCCATTTTACAATCTTGTTTTTTTAGGTTTTAGGTAGAAACTCTTGCCCCACGTTGGGCACCATTTGTAGCTGGAGTTTTCTTGGTCCTTCCTGGCCCACAGTCAGGACAAATCTCTCTCACCTGCCAGTCCTGCAGTCACTCAGACCAAACCAAGTAAACACACAGAGACTTATATTGCTTACAAACTGTATGGCTGTGGCAGGCTTCTTGTTATCTAGTTCTTTTATCTTAAATTAACCCATTGCTATTAATCTAAAAGTTGCCACATGACTCGTGGCTTACTGGTATCTTAACATCTTTTTCTCATCATGGCAGATGGCAGTGTCTCTCTGCCTTAGCCTTTTACTTTCCAGAATTTTCTTTTCTCTTTGTCCCACCTATACTTTTTGCCTGGCTACTGGCCAATCAGTTTTATTTATCAATCAGTCATCCACAGCATACCCTGGTACAGTTCTGATCACTGTGCTTGCTTTTTATCAGCCCACACTCTGAAAATGCTGGCACCACTTCCATGGTCATTTTCCTGGCTGACACAAAGCTGACTCATGGGACAGCTATGATGATCACAAGTCTAGCAAACACAGTGACAGATACACTACTTGCTGCTTACTCTGTTTTACCTGTTGGAGAAATTCACTGACAGTGTCACACTTGGAAGCAGTTTACCTGCTGAGATGATTCACCCCAAGCTTCAAGATGTTTATGGTGGCCACAGCCCCTTTGGTTTCAGAAGTGATAGTAGCAGCAATGAGCACCCAGGACTGTTCATGACAGAAAGTCACTTATAAGCAACAAACACTAGCTAGCCAGTCAGAGAGTCCTAGAAGTAGGCTGACAACTAGGAAGCCTGCATGACACTGACCTACAGCCTCTGTATATGTTACAGTTGTGTAGCTTGGTCCTCTTGTGGTATTTCTAACAGGGGGAACAGGGGCTGTCTGATTCTTTTTCTGGCTTTTGAACACTCCACTGAAAAAGTTGGTATTCAAACACTTGGATTCGCTTTATAAATAGGAAGCTACATTTTGTCATGGACAGTCTCTAAATCTAGGAACACAGGATTTAGTTTCCTGTATCAAACTCTCTGTTTGAATAACTTTCAAACTTTGCAAAATATTTTTTTCATTCTTCCTATTTATTTTTACATTTGCTAAAGGATTATATACTTATGTTTGAAGAGACAGTAGAAAGCTTGAAAATAACCTTTAATGAAACCTTTAAAGAAGGCATACCAAAGTGGGGCAGGTACATGCAGTCCTGTCTAGACCGAGTCAGCTTTCCTTGACCTAGTTAAATGAAAAAATTATGAAAAATTAAAGGCAGGAAATGAGCCAAAGTTTTGCTGAAGGTGGTTTTGATGGATTAAGAAGAATCACATCTGATCTTCCCAAGGAATCACATTCCTCAGACTGTCAGCATAAGCTGAGAAATAGAGAAGAGACAGAAGCATCAGCAGCAGAGTTCTTAGAGGATGACCCTCAAAATGGGAAGTCTTTGCCTTGCTTGTGTGGATAAAACACTTGGAAGATTTAATGTCCCCAAAAAGCATCCATGTGAGTTTTAATGAATGAACTAGAAGCTCTTTAGTGTGTCTAAACATAAGCTCCAGATGTCCCCCCAAAAGAAAGTCATTCTCTCAGAGTTTCCTCACTTGATATTCCAGGCATTAGCGCATATTTCTAAGAGTATATATAACTTATCTCTTTTATGCGAAATAAAAAGTTGAGTGTGATTCAAGTCTATCAAACAGCAATCTCCCATCTCTCTGTGATAATGAAAATCACATAGCTCTAGAAACAGTAGAGACCTGATTCAAACCTCAGTCTGTGCTTTGCATCATTCTTTAGTAAAACGTTCCTAAAAATCTCATCTTTCACTGTAGTCGTTACTCCTCTCCTGTCATTTATGTGCATTTGTTTGTGGGTATGGAAGTGTTTAGTATAGATTATGTGCATATTCAAGATACCTATGACTTTGATGTTATCATATTTACCCAAGAAACAAGGTGACTATAATAACTGCAGTTATTTATATATAATTATGGCAACTATTTTTTTCATTTTTGAGATACGCAATTTTTATAATTATTATATGACAAGGCTGACCTGGACCTCATAACATAGCTCAGATTAATGAAGGTAATCAACCTTACCCTTCTGTGTGCTGGAATTAAAAGCATGAGCCACCAACACGGCTGGTACGAATTCTTATAATAGCTCTATGTTCTAGTTGGTTCTTTGTTAATTTGACACAAGCTAGAGAAATCTTGGGAGAGGATACCTCAATGGAGAAAATTACTCCATCAGAATGATATGTAGTCAAGTCTGTGTAATGTTTGCTTAACTAATAATTGAGAAAAGAAGAACCAGCCTACTATAGGCAGTACCAGCCTTGGGAAGGTGGTCTTGGTTTGTATAATAAAGCTGACAGCATCATGTTAAATGGAGAAAATATTGAAGCAATCCCATTGAAGTCAGGAATGAGACAGAGCTAACCACTATCTCCAGTCTTTTTCAATATTGAGCTTGAAGTATTACCTTACCTGGAGTGATAAGGTAAGAGTAGGAAATTAAAGGAATACAAATAGTAAAAGAAGAATTCAAAAATACCCCTATTTATATATGAAAGGATAATATAATATTAGAGATACTAAAAAAAGTCAAGAAATGGTAAATTAAGCAATGTGACAGGATATAGAATCAACTGATATAAATCAGTAGATTTTCTCTATACCAACAAGAAACATACAGAGAAAGAGATCAAGGACATACTCCCATTCATAATGGCATAAAAGAAAATATAATATCTAGTAACAAACCTAACCAAGGAAGTGAAGTACTTCTATAATAAAAACTTCATACTCCTAAAGAAAGAGATAGAGAAAGATACTAAAAAATGGGAAGACATTATATGAGTATAGATTGGCAGAATTAACACTGTGAAAATGATCCTTTACTATAAGATATTTATAAATTCAATGCATTAAAGAAACACACCTTAATATCAAGTATAGACATTACCTCGGGGTAAAGGTTTGGGAAAAGATATACCAAGTAAATGAAACTAAGAGGCAAGCTGGTATAGCCATTTTAATATCCAAGAAAATAGACTTCAAACCAAAACTCATCAGAAAACAGGGGGAAGGACACAATTATCCATCAATCCAATGGATAGGTCATGCAGACAAAAACTAAACAGAGATATGCTGGAGCTAACTGATGTTATAAACTGAATGAACTTAACTGATATCTACATACCATCCCACCCAAACACAAAAGAATATACCTTCTCAGCATCTCACAGAACTTTCTCTAAAATTAACCATATATTCAGACACAAAGCAAGTCTCATCAGGTACGAGAAATTCAAATAACCTCCTGCATCCTACCAGACTACCATGAATTAAAGCTGGACAACAACAACAACAACAGAAGCAACAGAAAGCTTACAAACTCACAGAAACTGAACAGCTCTTTACTCAGTGAAAAATGGGTCAAGACAGAAATAAAGAAATTAAGGACTTTCGAGAAATCAATGAAAATGACTACACACATACTCAAACTTGTGGGATACAATGAAAGTGGTGCTAAGAGGGAAGTTCATAGCATTAAGTGCCTAGATAAAAAAATATTGGAGAGATCTGATACTAGCAATCTAACATAACACCTAAAAGCTCTAGAACAAAAGAAGTAAGCACATATAAGAGGAGAAGGTGGAAGAAAATAATCAAACTTAGGGCTGAAATTAATAAAATAGAAACATAAGTGTAGGACATAGAATATCCAAGTTAATAAAATCAGAAACAATGGCAGTGGCACACACCTTTAATCCCAGCACTTAGAAGGCAGAGGCAGGCAGATTTCTGAGTTCAGGACCAGCCTGGTCTACAAAGTGAGTTCCAGGATAGCCAGGGCTACACAGAGAAACCATGTCTTGAAAAATAAATTGAAAAAAAATAAAATAAAATAAAAGCAGAAATGTAAAAGGGGACATAACAACAGACACTAAGGACATAAGGATTCCAGAGAATCATAAGGACATACTTTACAAATCTGTAATACACCAGATTGGAAAATCTTAAAGAAATGAACAGTTTGCTCAATAGATACCATTGACCAAAGTTAAATAAAGATCAGATAAGAGCTTTAAAGATTTATAGATCTATAACCCCTAAGGAAATAGAAGTCACTAAATAGTCTCCACACACACACACACACACACCAAAAAGGGCAGAGCTAGATGATTCTAGCTCAGAATTCTACCAGACTTTGAAGAAGAGCTATCAATAATATTCCTTTAATTTTTCTACAACATAGAAACAAAAGGAACATTGCCCAGTCCAGTTCATTTTATGAGACCACAGTTACCATGATACCTAAGCCACACAAAGACTCAACAAAGACAGAGAATTACAGAACAATTTTCCTTATGAATATAGATGTAAAAATACTCAATAAAATACTTACAAACCAAGTCCATGGACACATCAAGAAGATAATCTACCATGATGAAATAAGATTTATCCCAGAGAGTCAGAATGATTCAATATAAGAAAATCAATAATGTAATCTACCATATAAGTAAATTGAAAGAAAAAAAAACACACAATCATCACATTAGATACCAAAAAAGTCTTTGACAGCATCCAACACTCCTCCATGATAAAAGTCCTGAAGAGATTAGGGATCCAAGGGGCATACCTAAACATAAAAAAGGGAATTTATAGCAAGCTATAGTCAACACCAAATTAAATGGAGAGACACTCAAAGTGATCCTAAAAATTCCACTAGGGAATTCCTACAGTTGATACACACTTTCATCAATGTGTCAAGAAAAACGAAAGTCCAGTATTGTGAAAACAATCCTTAATAATAAGAGAATTGCCATAAGAATCATCATCCCTGATTTCAAGAGATATAGTGTGGTGGTATTATGTTCCTCAAAATATTATGCACCCTAATAAACTTATCTGGGGTCAGAGACAGAACAGCCACAATATTAAACACAGAGGATAGGCAGTGGTAGCACACGCCTTTAATCCCAGCACTTGGGAGGCAGAGCTAGGCAGAAATCCATGTGTTCAAGGATACAGCCAAGCATGGTGACTCACACCTTTAATCCCAAAAAGTGAGCCTTTAATCCCAGGGAGTGATGGTAGAAGGCAGAAAGATAAATAAGGCGTGAGGACCAGGAACTAGAGGCATTTGTCCTGGTTAAGCATTTGGCCTGGTTAAGCATTCAGGCTTTTGAGCAGCAGTTCAGCTAAGACCCATTCTGGATGAGGACACAGAAGCTTCCAGTCTGAGGAAACAAAACCAGCTGAGAAGTTGGCCAGGTGAGGTTAGCTGTGGCTTGTTCTGTCTCTCTGATCTTCCAGTGTTCACCCTAATACTTGGCCTCAGGTTTGATTTTATTAATAAGACTCTCTAAGATTCATGCTACAATATAGTAAGGAAAACTGCATAGTATTGGCATAAAAACAGACATGTTGATCAACATAACTCAATTGAAAATGCAGGCATAAATCCACATACCTATGGACAACGGGTTTTAGATAAAGAAGCCAGAAATACAAACTGGAAAAAAGAAAGCATCTTCAAAACATGATGCTGGTCAAACTGGGTGTTTACGTGTAGAAGACAAATAGATCCATATCTATCACACTGTACAAAACTCAAGTTCAAATTGATCAAAGACTTCAATATAAACCCAGACATACTGAGGCTGATAGAACAGAAAGCTGGGAACAGCCTTGAATGCTTTGGCCCAGGAGACAGTTTTCTGAACAGAGAACTAATGGGTACAGACACTAAAATCAACAACTAATAAATGGGACTTCATGAAACTGAAAAGTTTATGTAAGGCAAAGGACACTGTCAATCAATCAAAGAGTCAGCCTATGGAGTGGTAAAATATTTTTACCAACTCCACATCTGATAGAGGTCTAATATCCTAAATATATAAAGAACTCAAGAAACTAGATATTAAAAAGCCAAATGATCTAATTAAAAATGGGGTATAGACATAATAGAATTCTCAACAGAGGAATCTCAAATGACTGAAAAAACACTTAAAGAAATGTTCAACATCCTTAGCTATTATGGAAATTCAAATCAAAACAACTTTGAAAATACATCATAAATCTGTCAGAATGGCTAAGATCAATAATACAAATGACACAGCTCATGCTGGAGAGGATGTGGTGTAAGGAAAACATTCCTCCATTGCTGGTGGGAGTATAAACTTGTACAGCCACTATGGAAATCAATATGGTAGTATAGTTTAACTTTCTTTTGACTGCAAGCTCCCAAATAATGAAATGTAGACTTTTCATTAATTATGAAAGCTTGGTGCTAGATTAGTCTTGTTTACAACTAGATTTTATAGCTTAAATTAACCTATTTATAGTAATCTATATTCTGCCACATAGCTCATTACCTCTCCTCCATACCATACATCTGGCTTACTCTGTGTCTGGCTGGTGACACACCTCTCTACCTCTCAGATTCTTCCCCTGGTGAATATCTATCATTCATATTCTTCCCCTGACATCCTCTCTCTCCCTGGTAGTCCCACCTATCCTCTCCTGCCTAGCTATTGGCCTTTCAGGTCTTTATTAAACCAGTCATAAGGTGCCGTAAAATATAAGGTGAGGTAAAAAGAGAGACATCTTCACACATTGTACAAATATCCCACAACATTTCTCCCTTTTTTTATCTGAATAAATAAGAAAGGTTTTAACTCTAACACAATAAAACTATACATAATAAGAACAATTATCAGGAAAGAATTACATTCACAATGTCCATCTTGCTGCTTCAGAGAAAGTACTCTGCTATTTATCCTATCTTGGTAAGTTCAAAATTTTGTACCTAAATTACTTTCTATCATAACTTGTATTGCCAACCTAAAAACATCTTTTTAGACCTTAAAACATTTTTTCATGTAAACATCTTAAGCTTTGTATCTTTCAAACTTTACAAACTTTACATCTCTTTGGTGAGTTTCATTTCTGAATTTGGTAAAAAAGAAAATGGTAAAACTATAACTGTCTAGTCTTCAATCCCATCAGAGACATGAGAAAGATAAAGTTTACTTGAGTAAACAGGAAGTGCAGAACACACAACTTCCAAAACTATAGAAATAATAGAGACAGCTAATTTCCTGGAGAGTCACCGAAGTTTTTTCTGTAACATTGAGGCATCCACCTTCTACCTACAGGCCTAGAATATCTGACAAACTTTGCTGTGAAGCAGGAATTTTGAAGGACTGGCCTACCTTTTCTTGGCAAAGTTCAGTTCTTGACTTTCTTTGTGTCCTGCTTTTCTGATTTGGACAGCATATTGTCAGCAGTCAAGGCAAGGGCAGTTTCTTGCCCAGTGGCTGGCTTTGCTACATTGAAAGCAAACTCAATAAGGAGGTTCTTTGATGCTTATAATTTTCTGCACAATAGATTGATACTGCCAGGAGCAGATGTATCTCACTGTCATGAATGGCCTTATGTCATTAAAACATCTTAAATGTCATAGCTGTGGAACTCTGAAGTGTTTGAAGACCACCTATCTATTTACAATACATAAGGCTAAATAAAGCATATTTCTATCTATATCTAAACCCTTCCTATAAGTTTGATTGTTATCTTAATTATCCTAAACAGCTTGTACTAGTACCTTTCAAGGACTAGAAATTTACATTACATTACAATTTTAAATCAATTACATAGGTACAATACTTTACAGTATGTTGTAACAAAAATAAACATAAATTTGTATCAATATATAAGAATCCATACCAGTATAAAATATTTGGGATTACTAGTTGCTTTTTATTTTAAAAGTAGATTCAATAATCTATCCTTTTATCTTATCATGACTATATCCCCCTCCTTTTATTTTCAGAAAGATATTCCTGAATCTAACCTCCTTTGTTTAGTTTCCTCCCTGGTCATAACCAATAACAACCTAGAACCAAACCCCCTAAATGATGACCAAACATTCATAACCCACCAAACAACAAAAGTAAATAGCCACCCCACCTCTGAGGAATGTGGGCATTCTGTTCTTGAAATTACTTGCTGTTGTCTGGAGACATCATCTTTAAGGGACCCTGAGAAAATTGGGATAATGGTCAAATCCTGGGAGAGCTAATTATATAATTTATTGTACAATATCTGTAAGATGTGAAAGTATAGGGCTTAACTGAATTCCTGGCTGGAGAATTCTGTGAGGCTAAACCATTTTAGCTAAGGGCTTTGAAATTGCCATGAGCAGTTTGCAGTCCAAAGCTGATCTTTGGGTGGTATTTGTCAGCTTCATGGCATTACCACAATCCAGGTGGATTCATTGTTGCAGAGTCCCATTGTCTCCTTGGAGATTTCAAAATTCACTACTACAAATGTTCACAGTTCACTCCTGAAAACTTAAACATTTTAAATGTCATATGCAGATCTCTGACAAGCTAGTGGACCACAATCTATTAAGTACATCTAGAGTACACAAACTTAGTTCCTAGTTACCTGTTTCAGTCTCAAACCTGAAAACACCTACAGTAAGCTAGATGAAGCTCATTTCTAGAATTTGTTAGTTTTCTACATGACCACTAATAATATCATGATATAAATTTTATATATACATAATTATTGAATACCCAGGGGTCCTGGGGAATTTTGCTACATCCAGCGTGGGATATCTGAGGAAAAAAAATCTATGTACACTATGTTTGCTTTTATGTCCATTAACTTTATTCCTCTAAGACAAAATTCTATCAATACAGCCATAGCTCTGTCGGGCATCCAGGGCAAGAATAACTCTAGACATACCAAGCTCTGTACCCATCCACTTTATTTCTCTGGTCTGAAATCCTGTCTACATAGCTTCAGTTCCATCCAGTTTCCTCTCATTGTCCTGCTAACAATTAAGTTCTTATGCTTTCAGCCTCATCTTCGTCCTCTGTATCCTCGTTCTCCATCTCTACTACTCTCTACTCCGAGTTCTGAGAAAACTCTACTTGAGATCTGCTTACCCTCTATGGAACCTTTGTCTTCCTCTCTTTTCTCTTGCCACGCCATTCTGTCTCTCTACAGAGAAATGCCTGCCTCTTTTTTTCCTAGTCATGTAGTTCTCTGCCTCCTCAGGAATGTTCCTCCACCCTACCTTCCACCTTGATATGTAAAAACCTCTTTTGTTCTCAGTCAGTTGCTCTGGAGAGCCACTAGGCTTCAAGGCAAGGAAACGGTCTGATCTTCATTTGCACAAAAAGCAAAGCCAGCTTGTCTCCTAGGCTCAGCCAGGGGAGTTAATAACCTAGAAGTTCAGCAGGTCTGCAAATATTTGGGCATGCAAGAATTTCATAGTAGAAGACAGCTGAAATATTAAAGGCTGGATAGCACCACATTTTCATAATAAATGGCTTGCCTTTTGACAGACCCTTGGCCAGTCAAAGTATAGCTTTAATACACAGCTGAATCTCTATAACATATTCTTGTGGCCTGCAAGACGTAATAATCCCATAGATTTTGCAATAATATTTATACTTTGAGAAGTTTTAAAGGGTCAGATGAAAACCAAAGGATGATGGATGAGATTAGTGGCAATAGAATAGTCCCTTAATTTTTGTTTTCTTCTGTCCCATACCAGGGACTCTTAAGACATGAGACAGAGATTTTGGATTTTCCTTTAATAAACATGTGTGGATTCAGAGAAAGAGAGAATCATTCTCCAACTCCTAATCAGCTTTGACTTTTAATTGAATTGGGACCACAAAAAAAGGACCCTTTGCCTTTTATGTCTATACAGAGCAGCAGAAACAGCATTTGGGGAGATGTATGAAATTCTATTGTGTTGGAGGTAGGCTATATCATTAGGCCAATTTATTCTTTCTTGGGACACTTTCTCTTGATGATTCTTCCTACTTCAGATGTCTCACTTGTCCAGTGCTCAACTGATTCCATTACTGGATGCTTTTATTCTCCTGGAAAGACAAAAACAAAATCCTGCCCCAACCTGAATTTAGGGGAGTTCCTTTCTTGACAGCTTATATCTTTGTTAAGGCAAAATGTTTTTTTGGCAACAGAAAAAGTATTATCATTTAATTTAAAACATATCAAAAATTTGAAACTAACGATGCTTTAATATGTATGGATAAATATGCCTTTATTCCCATTTATTTTTATATATAAATTCTAGGTTTAAATGTATTTATTTTTAGATCATAAAGGATATTATTTTGAATTTCATCCTGCCTTTCTAGTAACCCTGTGGAGGGGTTTTATAATAATCTTTAAATATGATATATGATTTCTCTAGTATGCCAACATGCCATTTAGAAGCTGTATGTAAGTTTTATTCCAGGGTGATAGGAGTAAGGAATGTGCCAATACTGCCTTGTCCACGGTAACTCTAGAATTTAGAAAACAACTAATTTATAGAGATCTGTCTGTCTCTACTATGATTAAAGGTTGGGGCTAATACTGACTGCCCTGCTCAAATATTTTGTCTCAGATCAAAATCACTCTAATACTTAGATATCTAGAAAATGAGCTTAAACTGTAACAAACCTTTGAATTTACTTTAAACATTTTAAATTTCTTAACTGGATTGTTATTACCAAATAGCAATAATATCCTTTTTGTTTAAGAAGAAAATTTGAAAGCTGATGTTCAAGATGGTATGGACCACATGGCAATCTGCAGTCTAACATGCTAACATGTAATTAAAATATGTGATTTAAGAAAACCTATTTTTCATTTCATGCCAGTAAGGCAAGTATGCCTTTGCTAAATATTCGGAAATATTATTTTTTAATTTTAATTTTTCATATCTTATCAAATAAAACACATTTGTTAGTCTTTATAAAGTTCAAGAGGTCTATTCTGTTCAAATCAAATCTTTATTATTTTTGAAAGAATCCAAACCATTTTGTTTCCTGTGGCAATAAGGGCATAACCTCTTCCCCAACATAACACATTTCCTGACTTTCATTCTGAAGTTAAGACATTCTTAAAATATATAGGCTTGTTTAATTCAGCAGGTTTTTCTGCAATTCAATGTAGCTCAGTAGCTGTTGTTTTTTGTTCATTAGCATTTAAAAAGTTTAAAGTTAATAAAGCACTATATAGCATCCACATACCCTGTGTTATGGTATTTCCCATCCTTATGTGGCTTGTTATTTTATATTATTTTATTCCCTCTTTAAGAACTTCATTTTATTATTTTAAAACTATTTTTCTATGACTGTCCATGCTCATTTTCTTTGTTTTCCTCAGTGCCTAAGCATATTTTCAAGCACACTGTACCTGTTCAGAGGTTTTTGACATCTGGACCTGGCTTTCTGCATGAGATAGCTCCAGGAAAATGTTGCAAAGCTCTGCCCCTCTGGGTTCATTTTGCCTGCAGGCACCAGGCAAGAGCCATATTTGCCCACTCCAATCTCTGGGAAGTTACTGGGCAACCATTTTCTACCTAATCCCCTGTGGAGTGGTGCTACTGTTCACAGGCCCTATGCTTGGATATATGTGCTTCCTCCCTGTTGGATGCCAATTATACTCAGACTTTCTTTGGACTGCCAGCTCCCAAAAAATGAAAATAAGACTTTTTATTAATTATAAAAGCATGACTTCAGCTTAGGATTGTTCCCAACTAGCTCTTATAACTTTTATTTATTTTACATCCCAGCTGCAGTTTCCCATGCCTCCTCTCCTCCCAGTCTGTCCCCCCCAAACCTTCCCTTTGTTCTCACCTCTCAATCCCTCCTCCTCTGACAAGGCAACACAGTATGAGGAGTAGGGTCTCAAAAGCCTGTAAAAGAGTTGGAGACAGCCCCTATTCCCACTGTTAGGAACCCCAGAAGAGGACTAAACTACACAACTGTGACATATATGTGAAATGCCTAATCAGTCCCATGCCAGCTCCTTGGTTGTCAGTTCAGTCTCTGTGAACCCCTGTGAACCCAGGTTAGTTGTAATGTTCTTGATCCCTCTGTCTCCTACAATCCTTTTCCCCTCTTCTGTAGGATTCTGTGAACTCCTCCGTATGTTTGGTTGTGGGTTTGCATCTGTTTCTGACAGTTGCTGGATGATTCCTGTCTGATGACAACTGGGTTAGTGACCAATGTGGTCACAGGAAATGGTCAGTTCAGGCTACATGTCTACTATTGCTAGGAGTATTAGCTGGGGTCTTGTATATTCCCTTATAGATTCCTGGGAGATTCCCTTGAGCCAGGTTTTTACCTGTCCCTGAAATGCCCCACTTCTAGTATTATCTTTCAGTACTCTCTCCCTCTGTCCCCTCTGCAACCTGATTGTTCATGTTTCCATCCCCACCCACTCTCAGTCCACTCACAAATCTCTATTTCCTCTTCCAAGAGACTTGAGTGTCCCCCCATGAACTCTCCTTGTTACCTAGTTTCTCTGGGTTTATGGATTATAGCATAGTTTTCCTTTATTTTATAGCTAATAGCCACTTATGAGTGAATACATACCATGTTTGTATTTTTTATTCTGGGTTACCTCACTAATGATGATTTTTTTTTTCTAGTTCCATCTACTTAGTTTCAAATTTCCTAGTGACCTTGTTTTTTAACACCTGAGTAATACTCCATTGTGCAAATGGACCACATTTTCTTTATCCATTCCTTAGTTAAGGGACACCTAAGTGGTTTCTAGGTTCTGGCTATTATAAATAAAGCTGAATAAAATGAACATGGTTTGAGTGAGTGTCCTTATAGTATGATTAAGCATCATTTGGCTATATGCCCACGAGTGGTATAGCTGGGTCTTGTGGTAGATTGATTCCCAGTTTTCTGAGAAACTGACACACTGACTTCCAAAGTGGCTGTACAAGTTTATACTCTTATAATTTAATGTGGTAGTTTGAATGTAATTGGCCCTCATAATCTCATAGGGACTGGCACTATTAGGAGGTGTGACTTTGTTGCATATGGCTTTAAGGTTTCTTATGTTCAGGAAACCACCCCGTGTTGGTCTCAGTTGACTACATGTTGCCTGCAAGCCAAGATGTAGCCAGCACCACTTCCATATGCATGTTGCTATACTCTCTGCCATTATGATAAGGGACTAAAACTCTGAAACTATAAGTGAGCCACCCCAATTAAATGTTTTACTTTATAAAAAATGCTGTGGTCCTGGTGTCTCTTCACAGAAATAGAAACCCTGACTAAGACACTTAAATCAACCAATTTATATTAATCTATGTTCTGCCACATGGCTTATAACCTCTTCTCTACACAATGCATCTGACTTCTGCTATATCTGGCTGGTGAATCCCCACTTCTCAGGTTCTTTCCCTGAGTTCCTCTCTCTCCCCAGAAGTCCCTGTGGTATTGTGTTCCCCGAAATATTGTGCATGCTAATAAACTTATCTGGGGTCAGAGACGGAACAGCCACAATATTAAACATAAAGGATAGGCAGTGGTAGCACACGCCTTTAATCCTAGCATTCCAGAGACAGAAATCCCTCTGGATCTCTGTGAGTTCAAGGCCACATTGGAAATGGCCAGGCATGGTGACTCACGCCTTTAATCCCAGAAAGCAAGCCTTCAATCCCAGGGAGTGGTGGTAGAAAGCAGAAAGGTATATAAGGCGTGAGGACCAGAAACTCGAGGCATTTGGCCTGGGTAAGCATTTGGCCTGGTTAAGCATTTGGCCTGGGTGAGCATTTTGGCCTGGAGAAGCATTTGGCTGGTTAAGCATTTAGGCTTTGGAGTGACACAGTTCAGCTGAGAGGCATCCAGTCTGAGGAAATAAGATCAGCCAAGAAGTTGGCCAGGTGAGGTTAGCTGTGGCTTATTCTGTCTCTCTGACCTTCCAGTGTTCACCCCAATAACTGGCCTCAGGTTTGATTTTATTAATAAGAACTGTTAAGATTCATGCTACAAGTCCCATCTATCCTTTCCTTCCTAGCTATTGGCCATTCAGCTCTTTATTAAATCAGTCAAAATGTGCCTTAAGCAGGTGAGGTAAAACAGAGATATATCTTCACACAGTGTGACCAAATATCCCACAATAAGTCAGTTCCTCAGAAAGTTGGGAATCGATCAAACTTAAGACTTAGCTATACTACTCTTGGGCATATACCCAAAGGATGACCATCCTAACAAAAAGACATTTACTCAACTGTGCTCATTTCTGCCTTATATAGCCAGAAACTTGAAACAACCTAGATGTTCCTCAATTAAAGAAATTGCAGTATATTTGTACAATGGTTTATTACTCAGCTGCTAGAAATAATTACATCATGAAATTTGCAGGCAAATGAGTGAAACTAGAAATAGTCATCCTGAGTGAGGTAATCCTGACCCAGAAAGATAAATGTTATGTGTATTCACTTATAATTGTGTATTAGCTCTTAAGAAAATGGTAATCAAGCTATAAAATCCACAAACCCAGAGTGGTTAGATAATGGGAAGGGCTATAGGGAGGACACATGGATCTTCATGGAAAGGGGAAGTAGAATAGATTCTGTGGGTGGACATGGGGCAGATGGGGATAGAAGTGGAAGGGATCAGGTAGAAGAGGGATGGAGGGAAAGTGTGCAAAGAGAGACAGCTAGAATTGGGGGGTTCTTGAAGGGGAAACCTAGTCTAGTGGAAACTTTCTAGAATATATAAGGGTGGCTCTAGTGAGGACTCCTAGTAATAGATGGTAAAAAGTATGAACTGGCCTTTTTCTGTAGCCAGACAAGTCTTCCAGTGGTGGGAGGGTTACATTTTCTTGAGTCTTTGGCCAAGGAAGTACCATGGAGATCCTTAAACAACCCAGTCTGATACTATGACAGAAGGTTGTCCTCTAAAAATTGACAGCTGGACAGCTGGACCCTATTACTGATGATAACATCCACTCAACACATTGAAGTAGAGAGTTCAAGCTGGTGGAGGCTTGGAGCCTTCACCCCAATAGTCTAGTTTCTTTGGCATGAGAAGGTACTCTGGATGCTACAGAAGAGAAACCTGGGCCCCAACCAAGGCCACAAAACCCCCCATGTACAATCTGTCCTGCAAGGTGTGCAGAGGCAATAGTGGAACAGAACATCTGGGACTCTCCAACCAATGTTTGGTTTAATTTGAGGCCCACCACCCAAGAAGGTACCCATGCTATACACTGCCTGGATGGCCAGAAACCAGAGACTGGATAGCCCAGAGACCTACAATAGAACTAAACATGACTGGAAAAAAATCAACGGAATGATTCCCAGTGCTATTTTGCTGTATTCACAGGTCAGTGCCTTATCTAGTTGTCATCAGAGAATCTTCCTCTAGCAGCAGATGGGAGCAGGTGCAGAAACTCATAGCAAGACATTATGAGGAGAAACAGTCTCAATTGGAAGTCTCCACAGGGTCCCTAAATATCAGGGATCTCCACAGAAGAGGAGGAGAAAAGACTGTAGGAATCAGAGGGAATGGAGGATACCAGAAGAGCATGATCCACTGAATTAACAAAGCAAAGCTCACATGGGACTGAAATGGTAATCATGGGACCTACATGGGTCTGCACCAGGTCCTCTGTGTTTATGTTATGGCTTTTAACTTGTTGTTCTTGGGAGAACTGCTAAGAGTGTGAGTGGTGGGTGTCTCTGACTCTTTGCCTGCTTTTGAGACTCTTTTCCTCCTGTTGGGTTGCGTTGTCCAGCCTTGATATGATAGCCTTCACCTTGTCTTACTATATTTTGTTTTGTCCTATCTGGTAGTTGTCTCTTGGATGCATTTTTTTTTCCAGAAGAGAAAACAGAAGGGCAATGGTTCTTGAGAAGAGGGATGTTTGGGAGGAACTAGAAGGAGTAGAAGTAGGGGAAACTATGGTTGGAATATATTGTATGAGAGAAGAATTTATTTTCAATAAAAAGTTGTTCACATACACATATATACACATACAAAATTCAAAATTCAGTCTCAAGTAAAATCCCCATCACATTCTTTACAGAAATAGAAAGCACTATAGTAAAATTCATATGAAACCAAAAAAGACCCAAGAGAGCCAAAACAACCCAGAGGAAAAAAAATAATGCAACAGGGATTAAAATTTCAGATCTTATGATGTATCATGTAATAAAACAAATTGGTATTGGCACCAAAAAAGACATGTAAGACCAAGAGAACAAAACTGAAGATGCAAACATGAGGACACACATCTGTGCCATTAAATATTTGATGAAAATTCCAACAACATGTAATGTAGAAAAAGAAGCATATTCAACAAATGATGCTGTGGAAACTGGATATCCACATGAAGAAGAATGAAATTAGACTCATATCTACCACCATACACACACACAAACACAAAAAAAAAAAAACAACTCAAGACAGACCAAAGATCTAAATGTGAAACCTGAAACACTAAAAATGCTAGAAGAAAACATAAGCAGTCCCATACATGATATAGGTGTAGGAAAGGACTTTCTGAATAAGAATTCTTTTGCCCAAGAATTAACACCAACAATTGAAAAAATGGGACTTCATAAAAGTAAAAAGCTTCTGCACAGCTGAAAAATCAAAAAAAAAATTGAGAAAACTATTAATCAGGTGAAGAGAAAATCCACAGAATAGAATAGAATTTTCCCAGCCATCCGTCTGACAGGATTAAAAAATGAAATATATAAAGAACTAAAAACAAAGAACTAAAACAACAAAAATGGCCAATTCAAAAGTTGGGCCTGGGGCTTGAACACAGAGTTCTCTAAAGAAAGAAAAAAAAAAAAAAGACCTAAGAGATATGTCAAGATAATATTCATTGTCCCCAGCAATTAGGGAAATGCGAATCAAAACAACACTGAAATCTCATTTTACCACAGTTACAAAAGCAAAGATCTACAGTACAACTGACAAGCAACACTGGAGAAGGAGTGAGGAAAATGCATCCCTCAATCACCATTAGTGAGATTGCAAACTAGTCTACTACTCTAAAAATTAGTGCGGGGAATCTCAAAAAGCTAAAAATAAAACTACTATATGTCCTGGCTGTACTACTTCTTGGCATATACCCAAAGGACTCCGCATCTTACTTGCTTAGCATGTTCATTGCTGTTCTGTTCACTAAGCAATGGAAACAACCTATACATCCTTCAACTAACAGATGGATAATAAAAATGTGACACATATACACTATGGAATACTATTTTCCTGTAAAGAAAAATGAAATCATGAATCTTACAGATAGATGGATGGAACTAGAGAAGATCACAATGAGTGAGATAAGCCAGACCCAGAAAGACAAACATCAGATGTTTGCTCTCATCTGAGACTCCTAACTCCAGATCTTGATGTGAAACTATTCACTCTCCCAGATTCACCAGCACTCCCTCCCTTTCTAAAGCTCACTGAGATATATGTGTGTAGCCAGATCAAGTAATTCCTCTAAAAATAAAAAAAAAACAATAAAAACTTAATAGTACTATACTCCTTAGTCTCATTCTCTGAACATCCATTTTTAGTATATATTTTACCAGTCTCCTCCAGTAAAAAGAAAAATAAATAAAATGAAAGTTTTGTGCAAATGGACTATCTAAATAGTATACTGGAAATTTGTCCACCTGTTCATTACACATCCTCCAGGTACTCTTAATCCCTTCTTAAATTAATGGAAAGAGCCAAGGTAAAGACAGAAATGGAAAATCTTACATGATAACTGATCTCAAATACAAAAATGTGAATGGGAGATAGGTATGGACAGAATGACAGACATGAAATCTTTCTATGAAAAACTTTCCTGCCAGAAAGGTTCCCTGCTTCTGTAGAAATGCTGACTACTGCCCAAAGGATAATGGGAAGGCAGTTGTTTGGTACACCTTAGCACTGGTAACTGGGGAAGAGGCAAAGAACCTCTATTTGTTGATGGAAGATATTAAGTCCAGGGAAGAAAGCATGTAGTAAGTAAGTTTCCCATCTGTCCATCCATCTTCAGAAACCAGATAAAGTTAGAAGCCTGGGAATGATAGAGGAGGGAAATAGAGTAATAGAAGGAATCAATCTATATTAATCATTAAACCTTCTGTTCTTAAATGACATACATCAAGGGCTTTTACAATTGTTTATAAAACAAAATGAGCAAATAACACATTTCTGGAAAGCGTTAAATCAACTATAACAACTGAGTTTTGTGTGTTTCTTTATAGTTTTATTTGTAACATTTTTAATGAAAGTTGTGACATATAATATTTTAGCCCTTATAGATCATGTCTAATAAGTTTAATTGACTGATGTTCAAGGTCTTTGATACAATATGGAAGAATGGTTTGTTTTATCCCATAGAAGGAAACAAGAAATTTTTTTTTCCTACTGCCATCTGTTTCCACTGTCTGGAAATTTTCATATGAAAATCACACACACCCTGAGTATTCTGGCAAATAGTCTTGGCAGAACTCATCATAGACCTGGAAGAGTTCATAAAGAGGAACTCTCAAGAAAAAAGTGGGACATTCTCTATTGTGGGACAGGAAAGCCATGAATCAAATCTCTGAAGCCCTGTTCTTGGGGGTAACACCATCAGATCCAAGAAGTACATAAGTAAGCCAGTTTCCCCTTCATTATAACCAATCCTGCTCACATTCTGTGATTTACAACCAGAAGAATTCTGGTAAACACATCATAGGAGAAAAACTAAGACTCATTAAAAATGGAATGAGTACCCAGAGAGTAAACTTCAGCTAATTAGGTAAAGTTCATTTTCTGACAGTAATACAAATTCATTTTAGAAAATCAGTAAACATTAATACAAAATCACATAAGGGTTTATGGTCTGGCACCTGATATAAAATTATAACCTAGAAAGCTTGTCACCTCCCACTTTACTTAATTATTATATGTAGAGAATGAGTCCTGATTCAAGGAAGAAAAAAAAAGGAGCAGCTGATTACAAATATTTAACTCCCATGGCATGAAATGTCTGAAATATTTCACTGGCTCTTATTGTTAGATTCAAAACCAATGACTAGAAAATGCTCAGCCAACAGAGGAATGAACCCACAGCCACTTATTTACAGTCTACTGTAACTGACTCATGAGCTGCAAATCAATGACTGGTGAGTGCTCTTGGATTTATCAACTCTTTTATGTGTGGCCAAGCTTCTCACCTGGAGTGGCTATATATGCAGACACACTGCCTTGTGTGAGGTTAGAGGGGGGATAAATATCTATTCAGTTGTATACAATCTGACAATGTTTTGTGAATCTGTCCAACCCTATTAGTCTTTTCCATAACTTACTTAGACCATCTGCACTGGATTTACTGCTGGCTGCATGCAAAACTAGCAATGCAGGAAGATTATTTTAAAAAAAGCCCTAAAGAGACATATGCAATTTTATATATATTAATAATCTACATGTAGAAAATATTTGAAGATAAAAGAGGTTTCAAATATTGCCAGGATGACAGATGAGATGCTGGTGACAAGACTCTGACATTACACTCCTTTGAAGAAATTCTGAATAAACTTCACAGCACATGACAATGAGCAGCAACAGTTGTGATGGGATTATCTTGATTAATGTTCCCATGTGGAAAGATGAATCTGACTAAAGAGATTCTGGAAATTCTGTGAATGAAAGCCAAGTAGGAACATGGTTATTTGAGTTCAGAAACAGACTAATACAAAGTTTGAGTTGCATCCTGGACAGCCTTCCCTGTGGTGACTTAAAGCCTATCTAACCCCTTCCATATTTCCTATGAATAACTGTTTTAAGGCCGTTCATTCCATTCTTAAAGTTAACTCTTATAAATACGTTTCAGAACACATTCAATGTCTATTAGGTGTCACAGTGTGTTTACAATCAACTGTGAAGTGTTTTCAAGGACCTGGTGAGGAGGAGAGACAAAGTTCTGCAGTTTTTTTGCATTCTGACTTCATCTAGCACAGGGTGGCTGGTATTTCTATAACCAGTGAAAAAAATTCAGTTACTATTTCTATTTAAGAATGTATTTGATAATAAGACTCTATCATGATAAGACATGGGTAGCCAGGACATAAGGCAATACTCTACATTGTGGTCAAGTTTTCAAAATTTAAGTTGTGTTAGAAAAAAATTTAAATCACTGGACAAGTACTTTACTCACTGAGCCATCTCCCTGGCCCCAATGGCATCTCCTCTCATAGTACATGTAAGCACCATGATAACTCTTTAACAAGAATTATATAGTCTCACTCAGAAATAATGGAACACAAGCTATACTATACAACTTGTGCCTAGTTCCTCTTAAATACCAAGTAGAAAGCAAAACACAGTTGTGTCTGATAGTAAAGCCAGATTATTTTTTGATAAGCAAAGTAATTTCTGTGACATATATAAATTCACAATGCAAGATAAGAAAAAGTTACAGATAATAATTCTTTTTTTAGAATAATTACTCCATCAACAGATCCATATTAGGATCCAGTTAAGTAATTAGTCTTCTACTTAGAATTTTGGGAAACATGGGCAAAGCATACAGGGGACTACATCTTCTAAAGGAGATTTCAATGCAAAACAATTTTAAAATGCAAAAAAATATATTATACAATAACACAAGAAATACTTAATTCAAAGAAAATGGCGAAGTTTTCAGCAAAATTAAGTTCTCTTTCTGTTCATTGAGAAGGAAAGTCATGAAAGAGTGAAATATCAAAAATGTTATGTCTATACCATGTAGGATGCTCCATGACAGTGGTGTTTAACATAGGATGAGTAACATGGTTTAATAATAGAATTTTACTGTAAAATGCTTCATTGAAAAGTTGAGACAAGCACTAATAGGACTCTGGATCTGAGGGAAGTCAGGTAGTAAACTCTTCAAGAATGGAAAAAGCATCAATTCTAGGTGCACAATTTACTAGGGTAAATTTCTAGCTCACACTAATATAAAGTTCATATCACTGAGAAAGGAGAAATGGGTCATTGGATAATTACACTCTTTATGCAAGCATGGGGACCAGAATTTGAAGACCCAGAACCCACAGCATGGTTGTCCACTGGGGGAGCAGAAGATCCCAAGAGTTCATTGGCCAGCCAGCCCAGTAGATACTGAAAGCCCCTGTTTTAGTGAGACACCATGTCTCAGGGCAATAAGATGGAGCATGTGATAAAAGATAATACCCATCATAACTCTATAGCCTTCACACCTGTGCACTAACAAGAAATGTGCATCCTTCATTTCATATCCTCATTAAACATCACCTATTGTTTTTTTCTTCCAATAAATTAATTTTATGAGTACCTGACATGTGCCAGGCATCACACTAGGCATTGACCTTCATTACTGACAGGCCACAGAATAACTATTTTTCTTTTCCAGTCACTCAATCTGAAAATTTCTTATTGAGTGAGGAAATTTCTTATTGTATTGAGAGGAGGACAAATGGGGGGGGGGAACAAAACAAAATTGGTCTTTGACCTCATAACATTTATAGCCTTGTAGGAAGACATGGCCGGGGTGTAAACAATTTTGCAAAATTTTTATCTTTTTAGGACAATGATGTTTTCTCATTGTAGAACAATGACTCATCTGAGTGAGCAGATGAATTGATGAATTAATGAGTTACGTGTCAAAGAAGCTCCAGAACTGTCATCATGTACAGGAATAAAATCTTAAGGCAAGAAGAGAAAGCAGCCTTCACTAAAGAACAGAATTAGCCCCATAGTCCCTTACATTGAAGTTACTTGACTTCTTTGGGAAGGAATATAATTCATCAGCTCCAGCCTATTGGATTCAAGCCAACCACAGAGGAAAAGCTTAGTACCACAGTTTTAAAAAACCTGAGTTTATTGACTAAATTCATGAATATACTGAGGATGACATTTTGAATTTTAACTCCAAGGTCAGAGTTATTTTAGGTCATTTCTATCATATGTTTTTCATAACATTTGTTGCACATATAATAAAACACATTTGGCACATTCTTGTGCTTTGCCATCCAAAATGTCAGTCATTTCTGATAGCTCTTTATATCAATCATACATGGTCAATGTAAATCAAATATATCTTATAAAAGAGCATAATCAATTACTTTGCAGCAACTAGATCATTTGAAGTGGAACATAATACATCTTCTGAGGTTATATTTTTATTGAAAATGTGATGGCTATTAAAATTATAAAAGAAAAATTATTTCCTTTATGAAAATGTTTCTTTTCTATGTTCCTATGAATGAATGCTCTAATCTTACGCCCTTGAGAATATTCTAAGAGTTTTACATTAGAGTGTTATTTACTCCTGTTGTCACCAGATTTTTTTCATCTCACAGTTTCCATGGAACTAGTAAGTGCTAAAGTGTGCTTAGAAAGTGAGTACTCAAATTAGACCTCAAAACCATTTGTAAGCTTCAGATTTTACTTGTAATAGACACTTTTCCCATTTTATTAAAAATAGATTCTTTGCTCATAAAATATGTCCTGATTACAGTTTTGCCTCCTTCTATTCCTCCCCTTTCCTCCCCATCTCTCCTCCCATCCAAATGTACTCCATTTCTGTATCTCATCAGAAAATAACCGAATTATAAGAGGTAACAACAAACCATAAAATTGGAAGTATCAACTTCTGTAATGGTCAACAGTATGTAAAAAATCAACAATGAATGAATATGAAAAATTATCACAGTGGTAATAGTATTCATGAAGATCCAGAGTTCTGAAACAATAGACTACAAACAGTTAAGAGTGAATAGACAACAATAAACGATCAAGAAATACTTTATTCCATTTATAATATCATCAAAAGAGTTAACTACTGATGATACATTGAAGAAAAAAGAAAAGTACAAAAGTTACACCCTGAAATTATAATGTTGATGAAGAGATTAAAGATCTAAATAATTATTGGAAATATTAAACTCGTGTAACGAAAGACTTCCAATTGCTAATACAGTAATATTCACCAAACATTGTGTGGTTTGAATGTAAAATGTCCGTATAAGATCATGCATTGAAATGCTTGGACCCCAGCTGGTAGCACTATTTGGGAAGGTTGTAGAGCCTTTAGGAGTTAGATCTTAGCTGAAGAAATTTAGGGGATAAGTCTTGATGTTTGGGGTTTTTTTTTTTTGTATTTGTTTGTATTTTATGTCATTGATTTATTTATTTTATGTGTATTGATGCTTTGTTGCATGTTTGTTTGTGTACTATGGCTGTGTTTGTTACACATGAAATTCAGAAGGGTGTGTTGGATCGCCTGGGAGTGAAGATACAGATGTTGTGAGCTACTGTGTGGGTGCTGGCAACTGAACCCATGTCATCTAGAAAAGCAGTCAGTGCTCTTAACTGCTGGATATCTCTCCAGCCAGGCTTGATGTTTTATAAAATTGTAGAGTTTTGGAACTGCATTATGAGAAGACTATGGAAGAATTTGTAGCTACTAACTTAAAAAAAAAAAACCTAAAATACTATGATCGGAGCTTAATTGGACATTCTGGTGCCATTATAGAAAACCAGAATGCCTACAGAAATGTGTAGAAATAGTAGCGTGCTAATTCATTAGATTTCAGAGGGAATAAGGATTCTATAAGGAACAGACTTACAGGTCACTCTGGTTATGTTCTGGCTATGAATCTGTCTGTATTCTGTATATGCCCTGAGAATGTAAGTGACATTAAATTTATAAGTAAGTAATGGTAAATTTGGTAAAGAAATTTTAAGGCAAGATAACATTCAGTTAGCTGTATGGTTAATGCTGTCCACTCTAATCCAGATCACCTACAGTGAAAAGATACAAATGGTCAGACAAAAAGACAATTAAAATGTTTGCATTTTAAAAGGGGAGGTTCAAACAAATTTAAAACTGTTTCCAAGGCTTATGCTGCAAATAGCAAAAAGGTTTTAGTCATTACAGACAAACCTGTAGCTCTGCATGGTGATAGTAGGCAAAGTGACTTGATGTCAAGACCCGATCCCCCCAAAGACTATAACTGGTGAAAATTAAAATTAATTCAAAGGGAGAGAGGCTAATCTAGAATTCTGTAGGGATTTCCCACTTCTGAAAATAAATGCCCTCTGGACATGCAAAGCCTATTTCCATGGTGGTCCAAGGATTGAGCTCCACCACAGGGTGGCAGCAGAATTTGACACTGCTATTAGTATGGTACTGACTTGGATGGTATGAAAAAATCCAACATGAAAGAGTCATGCTTTCTTGCTCCATAGTTCCAGAAAGCTGCTGAGGCCAAGCAACACCAAAGATAGCCAAATAAGGCTACATGCTAGGAGTGGAGCCCACTCAAGTAAAAATATATGTGGTATAGGCAAAAGAGCTGGAGGGGCAAGTCTACCTAAGACTTCTGATCTGAGTTGATCATATTAGGAGCCATAGCTGCTAGACATGAAGCCGTGGGATTTAATGTTTTCCCTGCAAGGTTTAAGTCTTGCTTTGGTGTAATTTTTGCATACTCTGATACACCCTCCCTTTTGCCATGGGGGCATCTCTTCTGCCATTCTTTGTTGGGAGTGTGTAGGTTGCATTTTTACTTTACAGGAACTCATGTTTAAGAGATTTCTTTTTGTTTCAGGAAATACTTAGGACATTTAAACACTGTTGTGTCTTTTAAAGACCATAGCAACTTTAGAAATTGCTATGAATACATTTGGTATTATGATATATTAATAAGCATATGAGAACTGGGGTGGAATGTTTTGCCTTGAATGTGAAGTGTCTCCATAGGCTCGTGTGTTGAAACACTTGACTAATAGCTGGTTGTGCTGTTTGAGGTTATGGACCCTTTAGGAAGTAGAAACATGATAAAGTGGGTCACTAGGGCTGAACCTTGATGCTTTATAGCTTGGCTCCACTTCTTGTTCTCTCTCTCCTTTCTGACTGTAGAATCAATATGACCAGCAGCCTCCCACTCTTGCCAACATGCATTCCCAACCATGATGGGCTCAAGTATCTCCCTGAAGTAAAAGTTCCTTAAGTTGCTTCTTGTCAGATATTTTGTTGCATCACTGATGTACTAATTAATACACTTATTTATAGATATAACATAATTCTCATGAAAAGTCAATAAATTTATCCATAGAAATTGACAAGTTTTTTTTCTAAAATCCATATGGAATTGCAAAGGGTCTATGTTAACCAAAGCAATCTTTCAGAATATAGACTCCCACTTCTCAGATTCAAAACTAACTACATAACAACAATAATTTACAATCTTTAAAGTAGACATATAGATCAATGAAACAAAATTCAAAGTAGATAAATCTTCCTTATATTTATGACCAACTGATTTTCTACAGCACTGTCAGAACAATTCTTTTTAAAGAATAGTACAAAGACTGGGCAGCTACGTGTAAAGGAAAATAATTTTGCATTTGCAAATCATATATATGATAGGAGATCTGAATAAAAGTATATTAATAACACTCTGAACCCAAAAAGTCATTAGTTGTCTTACCCAGGTATGTAACCTATGTGACACAATACTGACCTCCAAGATTACATGTGTTCACTGGTGAAATTGTAGCACAATACAGCTCCTCTGTCTCACACTACTGACATATCAGGAAGTATGTGCCCACTGGGACTATAATTGAAAGCCTGTTGTGAAGGTAACCAACCACTGTCTCACTGGATTTGAGGCCTACAACATAGAAAGGAATCCTTATCTGGAACTATGCACTGCACAAAAGCCTTGGCCCAGAATGTTACAGGGCCACATAGAGAAGCTACAGATGTTATTTTGTTAAATGGAACTGATTCTCTTGTCTAAATGCCTCCTAAATAATTATGTTTATACTAAAAAATTGTTTTTGCTGTCAACTTTGATCAAATAAACTTCCTTTTACATTGTTTATAGTAATCGACAGTAACTTACAAGACTCATAACTGGTCAAAGCAGTGAGAATTTGTGACAATCAAATAGTCATAAATGTGGCTTCTATATTATCTCCCTAAGGTTAAGGCTTAGGAAACATTATTAAAATGGTAAAGTGAATTGAAGAGCCAGAGGAGGTAGGAAAATAGTGTGGAAAGCCAACTGCTAGTAATGGCATAGCCATTTTACTCTAGGATTCACAGCAGCTCTGATCACCTATGAGATTGGGACTGTCAACACTTTTTCATGTAGAAGGAAAGAGTTCAAGAGGTTTAATCCATCCTTGTGTATTTATATGTGTTAATAGTGTTGATGGAGGAAGAGACATTTTTTTCAATTGTAGAGCCACTGTTGAGGAAGTCACACTCCTGTAAACAATGCTAATGTGATCTACTGGGTCCTGACGAGAGGGGAGTAGAAGTCATAAATACATTAGAGGTATTAGTTGGGGAGAGAAAGGGGATGCAAAGGAATGAGAGTGAGATAAGAAAACAATGGAGGGATGAATATGAAAAAATACATTATAGAAGTATAAGAAATATCATAAGAAAATCCATATGCACTAATAAAGTTGTGTTTATTAATAAAAACAAGAAAAGATAATACAAGAAATGGGAATGTGTGACTCATCATTTCCCTTACTGACCTTCAAGCAAAAATATTGCTTCTTACTCCCATGGCCTTATATTCTGGGGCCCCAGACAATCTGGCTCTGAAAACAGTAGTACCTCTGCCAGGAGGCACAACCATTGCATTAAACCAGCTGCTAAGGCTTCCATTTGGCTTTGATCATGCCATATCCTTGAATCAACAGGTTAAGAAAGAACTTACAATATTAGCAGGGGCAATTGATCCAAACTACCAAGTGGAAATTGGACTACCACTCCACCTGAGGGCAAGGAAGAGTCTATCTGCAGTGTGAGAGATACCTTGAGGCATTTCCTAGCATTACCCTATTCTGTGATCAAAGTGAATGGGAAATTACAGCAAACCAATCCCAGGAAAGACGTTCTTAGCCACAAGCAAAGTGAATCATGAGGTGCCTTATTTACAGATAAGGGAATTTAAGACGCCAGAAAAAAAAAACTGTTTGAAGGGTTAATTATGGAGAGCAGTGAAGAGAAGATAATCACCATGGAAATTTCCCACCTCCCTAGAAAGTTAGCACAGTTAACTGTGCATGGGAGGTGTATGCTGGATCAATTAGTAACCACTGTTTAGTATTTAACAGGTGTGATAGCTATTATGTTGTCAACTTGACTATATCTGGAATGAACTACAATAAAATCCAGAAATGGAAGGTGTAGCATGAATCTCAAAAAGTCTTATTAATAAGAACAAACCTGGAGCCAGGTATTGGGGTGAATGCTGAAAGATCAGAGAAGCAGAACAAGCCACAGCTTCTTCACCTTGCCAATTCCTCAGCTGATCCTGTTTCCTCAGACTGGATGCCTCTCAGCTGAACTGTGCTGCTCAAAGCCTAAAAGTTTAACCAGGCCTAGTTCCTGGTTTTCACGCCTTATATACCTTTCTGCTTCCTGCCATCACTTCCTGGGATTAAAGGCTCTTATTACCATGCCTGGCTGTTTCCAGTGTGGACTTGAATTTACAGAGATCCAGACAGATCTCCGCCTTTGGAATGCTAGGATTAAAGGCATGTGTGCCACCATTTTTTGGCCTCTATATCTAGTGGCTGTTCTGTTCTCTGACCCCAGATAAGTTTATTAGGGTGCACAATATTTTGGGGAACACAATATCACCACATTTCCCCTTTTTTGTCAAAAATAAAAAAAGCTTGTAACTAACACAAGAAAAACTATATCCAATAAGTACAATAACTATATACAATATATGCAAGCAATAAATACTTAAACAATGTCTAGTCCATTTGCATTTGACAAACTCAGAGAAAATATTCCATTATCTATCCAATTTTTGTAAGTCCAAAATGTACCTGATTCACTTCCCTTATCCTATTTTCCTTATCCTAATTTATGTTACTAACAGAACTATTTTTTTTTTCTGAGACAGGGTTTCTTTGTGTAGCTTTGTGCATTTCCTGGAACTTGCTTTGAAGACCAGGCTGGCCTTGAACTCACAGAGATCCTCCTGCCTCTGCCTCCTGAGTGCCGGGATTAAAGGCATGCGCCACCACCACCAACCAGAACTATTTTATAATGTCTTTCAAATTTATACACTTACACCTCTTTAGTGGGTTTCTTTTCTAAAAATGTCTAGTCCGTTAACATTTGACAGATTCAGACAAAAAACTCTGTGATATATATTAACAATGTCCAGTCCAGTAACATTTGATAAACTCAGACAGATTATTTCATTACTTATCCTATTTAAAACAAGTAGTTCCTTTTTAAAAGTAGATTCAATAATTTACCTTTTCATCTTATCATATCCATATTATCTCTTTTTTTCTTTTCATAATAGATTCAATAATCTACCTTTTGTTATTTTTATATCTTTCCCTTTTTCTTTTTAGAGTAGATTCAATGATCTACCCATTTATCCTATTATTTCTTTATCTTTTTTCTCAGAGTAGATTCAATGATCTGCCTCATATCTATATTCTCTTTTTTCTTTTTTAAACAAAAACTCTAAATCTAATATCCTTGTTCAGCTTTTTTCCTGACCATTAACAGTTAACAACTTGTACCCAACCATCATAAACAATGACAATATCAATAACTTATTAAACAACCAAAACCTCCCATCCCACATCTTGGGAATGTGGGCATTGTTTCCTTAAAATTACTTCCTGCTTTCTGGGGGTGAAGGCATCTTTAGGGAATCCTGAAAAGAAAATTTTTTGGGTTAATTGTCAAGTCCTGGGAGAGGTAGCTGTATCATTTGTTGTCTAGTCTCTGCATAACAGGAAAATGTAGGGCTTGTCTCAAGTCCTTGCTCGAGTTATCTATGAATATGAATCATCTCAGCTAGCCATTTCGAAATTGTCCTGAGCAGTTTGTAGTCCAAAGTTGATCTTTCTGTGGTGTTAATGGCTTTACCATAGTTCATGTGGAATCATCATTGTGGGATCCCATCACCTTTTTGAAGATTTCAAAGTTGCTGTTAAGCATGGTCATGGTTCCCTGCAGAAGTTTTTTCTTTCTT
>CABHPP010145806.1:0-12622 GCA_902168425.1 Peromyscus attwateri | reverse complement strand
TCTTTCTTTCTTTTTTTTCTCTTTTTGTACCTCCTCTGTGGTTTGGAGCAATCACAGTCTGATAAATGTCTCTCTCTCTCGGAACCATGAATGTTCTTCCCTAGAAGAGGATATCTTCACAGCAATTTCTTCTCCCCCGATTTGTCTTGCCAGACTTTTCCAAACTGACCTTTGCCGATGCTTTCTTGTAACACAGTGGTCCTGGCAAGTGTTCTCTGAACAAGCAGCAGTAAACCCTTTGTCTCTGGTATCAGTATCACCACAGTCACCAACACGATGAGAAGGAGCCAGCAACTCGGAGCAGCAGCAGCTGCCTCCATGGTCCTACAGCCACCATTTGTGGCTCAGCCCGGCCACAGCTTCTTCTTAGCATGCCTCCCAGGCTGGCCTCAAACTCGGGATCTTCCTGTCTCCACCTCGTTCAGCAAATCCTACCAGCTTGCTATTAGCTCTGACCCCCAGGCAACTTTATTTATTAACATACAAATATTTTTTTTTCAGAGTTAAAAGCCCAAGAGGTCAGAGCAGTAGCTAAGGGCTGAGACTTAAAATCGCCTTTTGGGGAACACAATATCACCATAGGAGGGTACACCTGTGATCCGTAAGACAACAACATGCCTTTGATCTGGATGTTGAGGCTGGAAGACATGGACTTTTGATCCGGATCTTGAGATGGTATGACACACACCTTTAATGCAGATCTTGAGGTGGTGATGCACACCTTTAAACTGGGCCGTACCTTCTGCTGGAAGCCTATATAAGGGCAATGGAAAAAGAAAGGTTTCATTCTTTGCCTGCTTGCCCTCATCTTGCTAGAACATCCTTTGGAGTCTGCTTTCTCAGGATTCCAGGAGATACAGAAGACCAGCTGAGGTATGCAACCTTGTGGGAGTGAACAACTACTAGATTCTTAGACTTTCCACTCACAGCTAGCAATTGTTGGATTAGTTGGACTACAGCCTGTAAGTCCTTTCAATAAATTCTCATATATAAATATATGTATATATAGATATTATATATGTATACATAGTTATATATTATACATAACATATATATTGTATACAATATATAATATCTCTGTATAATTATGTATACATATATACATAGAGAGAGAGATTCATTCCATAAATTCTGTGACTTGTGACTCTATAGAACCCTGACTAATGCACCAGCCTCTTAACTCTCATATTTCTTCTAATGGAAAACAGAACTAAGAGCCTTACTTACCTCTCAGAATTCATGTGATCATTAAGTAAGAAAATACATTGAAAAGTGACTTTAAATATAAAGCACTATTGATCCAAAATTGTTTTGCAATTCAAGGAATATTAGATAAACTTTAATCTTTTATATATTATAGATACTATAGAAATATATTATTTAAATCTAGATCCCATATATGAGAGGAAATAAGACATATTTATCTTTTTGAATATGTTTAATTTCACTTAATAAATTATTGATGTCCAGGTTCATCCATTTTCTAGGAAATACCATAATTTCATTCTTTACATAAGAATAAAATTTCATTATGTATATGTGGTTGGTTTCTTTAATGATAGCCATCATGAGTGGTATGAGACAGAATCTCAGAGAAGTCTAATTTATTGCACTGATGGCTAAATATGTTGACTACTTTTCAAAACATTTACTGGCCATTTATATTTTTCCTTGGGAATTGTCTTTTTAATTCATTGGCCATAATGAGTATCCATAACAAAATTATTCTCCTCATACTGTGTTCTCTTCACTCACAGTGAGCACCTCAATAGATCTTGATTTTTTTTTCCATAGAGGAGTGACCCACATCTTTATTTCGGTGGTGTTCTGGATCACTTATCTTCCTCTGCACATCCCTAAAACCCAAAAAGATACCCTGTTCCTATGTATTGGGCCCTGATAGGAACAAGACCTTCCACTTAGGAGACCCTGTTCTCCTCAAAGAGATTTTAAGTCTCCTTACATCTGCTTATACATCTACAACACTGGAATCTCACTGCCTTGTACAGAGCTGGCTAGTGAATGAGATCAACCTTGACATAAAGGATTTTAGAAATTCCAGGATAATTGAGAAAAAAATCTTTTGTAAATTTATTACAGAAACCACAATATGTTTATCAAGTTGTCAGATTAGATTTTTGGTCTGGGTCCCTTCAACTATGTCTATCTATCCTGAAAGCAGCAGATCAACTCTATATCCTATTTGCATATGCCAAAACATAAGCACATGACTTATTCTAGAAAAAATAATAAAAATAGGAATTTTCAGCTCATCTAAAAATGATTGCATATAAGTTATATTTATTCTACTCAATTAATTATCACAAAAAATGATTGCATATAAGTTATATTTATTCTACTCAATTAATTATCACAAGAAGTCTTTAATGATAGTTATATACAGACTGAGAGCAAAAAATGATTTGCTATTCTTTATGGGACTTTTTAAATATTATTGAATTTACTAAACAATGAAATGCCCTAATTTTTTTGTAATCCAAACACTTTTTTTGGCTCTCAAATATTTTCAGAAATAACTTTTCCTCGTTAATTTCCAAATCTTGGCTGCATTTCCTGCTAATTCCTAACATATGTCATATTCAAAATATGTTATTTTTCCAAATCAAATTTTGGCAAGAGTGATTTTGGGGACTGGTGACGAGTGATCCTGGAACAAAAACAGAACTGTCTGAAGCTCCTGTGATGCAGGAGCTTTTTTTTTTTTTCAGCCTTCTTCAGGTCCACCAAGGCAAGGTAGCAATGTGGGGTGAAATTTTGGCATGAGAAAAAACACACCCTGGAGTTTATATCTTACTTCATAATTTTATTTTCAAAAAGAACCTATAACAAATAATAATAACCTCTTAGGATACAAGTTGTGAGGAGAAGTTAAGATTCCAATAACCGGAGTAATATGTTATATTTGAAAGCAATAAACTGATAATAAAATGCACAAAGCTCCTCAGGACCTGTCATTCTTTATGGTGACACCATTTGGAAAACACCAGACATTTCCAGTCACATGAGATTGTTTTAAAATCTGTGTCATTAACACTGGATGGAGAGGAACTATTAAAAATATGGTAAATTGATACGTGTATTGCCACAAACTACCCACCAAATCAGGACCGAGGCATATTCTATAACACTTGTTTCCTTGCAAACATTAGGGCTCGTGGAACTGGTGTGTAGAATGAACAGTCAGAAGAAGAAAAATCTGGTCTGGAAGGTATAAAACCGAGTCCTAGTCCCATTTTCATACTTTGCTTAAAAAGTAGATTGAGGCTGGGCGGTGGTGGCGCACACCTTTAATCCCAGCACTCGGGAGGCAGAGCCAGGTGGATCTCTGTGAGTTCAAGGCCAGCCTGGGCTACCAAGTGAGTTCAAGGAAAGGCACAAAGCTACACAGAGAAACCCTGTCTCGAAAAACCAAAAAAAAAAAAAAAAAAAGTAGATTGATTACACAGAAGGATCAATCACTCACCTCCCCTTATGTCTTCAGTCTTTCAAATTATATTTGAAAATTTTTCCTCATCAGCATAGGCGCCTAGGATCCTATTTCATCAACTCTTCTGACCTGCTTAGTTTAAAAAAAAGGTTGTAAACTTTTGCTTGCCCCAAGTTTGGGTCTCAAAGATGCAGTGTATTTTCTGTGCTCACTGGCACCATCAGTGAGTGCTCTTTCACTGTCCTTCCCTTGAGCCCATGACAATAATATGCCTGGGCAACTTTACAGAGGACTAGACACATGGATCATAGGTGAGTTAGTACACTATTCCCAGCAAGATCCCAGATATATGAGAAAGCATCCCAAAATCATCAGGGTCAACTAGCAGTTACAGGTGACCAAGGGTACATGAAGAGACTTGCCAAGCACATTTTGAGTCAGAAGAAAGCATCAGTTGAATTATAGACTTAGCTCATATAATCTTCTGGTGATGATTCTAATAATATAAATTTTATATATATACATATATGTGTGTATACACATTTATATGTGTATGTATACATATAGGCATTTATATGTGTATATATGTATGTATACACATTTATATGTCAATGAATAACTGATACTTCTAAGATAGGTTACATATAAACAAGTATTTAGAAAAAATGTATGTTGTTATTGATAAGTAAATTTAAGTTTTAGGAAAGTATTAAAATCTTCCAGAGTTTCATTATGCTTATGAAGATACATGTTTGATGTATCAGAATTAAATATGAAATCAGTCTCCAATGTAAAATCTGGCTCAGTTACAGATGAGCAGATGGCACCTACTCAAGCAGCAAGAGGAACTTGATTCATAGGTATAAAATGATTGAAAAATGAAAACAATAAAGTTATTTTGTATATAATTTATTTTCAAATGAAGATATTATTTCAGAAACTTCAATTCTCAATTTGATTTTTTTTTCAAACTTCCACATAGTGAAAGCTAATTTTCTTCAAGAAAGCTCTGGGAAAACTCCATTTTATAAGTTTTCTGGATGGCTACCACTGCCTTTTCCTAAATACAAAAGAGTGAGGAAAATAGATATTCACAATGAGAGTGCCGAAAGCTAACTTCTGTCTAAATATTAAGGACATTGTGTTCCACTATTTAAACCAATGCAGCCGACTTATGCAAAGTAGGCAAAGAATGAAACTCCTGTCACTCAGAAAGGATAGTCCCTGAGGACTACAGAGATGCACGGATCAAATGTGGAAATTGACTCATTCTCCAGCTAACTTTGAAGCATTGTGAGTCAGCCATAATGATTCATATTTATCTTCCTTTAGCTCTCCAATGTCTTTGTATACTCTTCAACTCACAAAACTAGGTGGACATTGGAAGCAACAAGTGTGTAAAAATTAGAGGTCACATATTATATCCTAGGTGGTAGATCCTGAGTACTACACTACAGAGAAAAGGAACAAAATTTCCCTTACCAATTTATCTGAGAGGGTCAAACACACAAACACATGATAAAAAGAATTGGATAATAGGTAATAATGTGAATGAAGGAAAAACCTGTTGATGGTGACTTATCTTCATTTTTCCATTACCTCGCATATCTCAAATTTGGAACTTAAAACAACAAATTTTAAAACTACGTGGGTTGAACAGAAGAGCAGAGGAAGCATTAAAAAAAATGAATTGAAAAGAGAGTAATAGAAATGTCTGTATTTGAACAATGGATAAAATAAACCTTTAAAATAAGTTTTAGTTATTTTTTATTTTCTGAGATCATATCATTTCCCACGAAGTTGAAAATTAACTTTTTATCGAGTTATTTCTTTTACAATTTCGACCATGCATAAGGTACATTCCGGTTACTCTAAGTCCCCAATGTCTCTAATCTCCTCACCTTTGTCATCTCCACTTCCTCCCTCGAGCTCTCTGTCTCACGTTCATCTCTTCTTGTTTTGTTTTGTTGTTGCCCACTAAGTTTAACCAGGGCCATCTGTATGCCAATGGATTTGGAACTGCTGGCTTATCCATGGGTACATCACTGATTAAGCGTCTTTCCCCCAGAATCTACCAGTTTCCATTAGTTCAGCGAAAAGGAGTAGGGCCTCATGAGTCTTTCCCAGATCCATTGTCAACTAATAATGGGCTAAGCTTTGTGTAGGCCCACTGGGGAAAAACTCAGCTACTCTGGGGTCATGACTACAATGGTTGGAAAATCCCCATAAGTCCTTTGTCCTCTTTTCTGTCTCTTCAATTCTTACCTCCCTCTCTTCTTTGATATTCTTCAAGAACTGGAATTTCTGATGCCTTTTTTTTTTTAAAAAGCTACTTGATTATCTGTATAGAAATTAAAAGGAACTCTCTAGAAAGTTGAGGACCAGAGATTGCTTTTCTGAAAGGCAATGAAGAGAGCTTCAGAATAAGAAGAAAAAAAAAACTTTATCCTAAACAGATAAGGCTGCATAAGAAAAGCTTCATAAATCCATGAAATGAGTAAATGAAAGTATGTCAAAAGACAAAACAAAATGAGGTACCACCACATGAACAAAGAAAATCCAGCATAGCCCAAACCACGCAGCATCCTGTTTGGGAAGTGTAAACAAAATGAATCTTTTCCCCCTAAAATTGACTTTGTTCATGGTGTTTTATCATAGAAATAGTGTCCCTAACTAAAACAATAGTGCTTTAAGTAACAGATAAAACAATAATATAAAAAAGAAAACAAAAAAATACACATAGGAAAAGCAGAATTTAATGTACTCCTACTTGAAAATGACATGATTCTAGTCGTGATAGACCCCAAGGACTGCACTAAGCAATTAACATGCCAAAATTAGTAGCCTTCCTATATACCAAAGATAGATGAATCAAATAAAGAAATCAGGGAAACAATCCCATTCACAATAGCCTAAAATCAGGAAATAACTTGGAATAAACGTATACTGGGAAGTGAAAGTCCTATATAATAAAAAACCTTAAGTCAGTGAATAAAGATATTGAAGAAGACCCTGGGAGATGGAGAAATTATTCATTCATGTGGATTGGTAAGAATATTGTGAAAATTTCTAATTATGCCATATAGCCAGGTTAATAAAAACAGTATAATATCAGCACAAAGAAAGGACACATTGATCAATGAAATAGAATTGAGAACCCAGAAATAAATTTATGAATCTATAACCAATTGATTTTTGACAAAGATGCTGTTCTGCTTAGTTTTGATGGTCATCTTGACACAAGTTAGGATTGACTGGGTAAAGAGAATCTTAATTGGAGAACTCCTCCATCACTTTAGTTTGTGGGAATGTCTGAGAGATTGTCTTGACTGACAATGGAGGTTGGGGAGATCTTTCCACTGTGTATAACACCATCCTTAGGCAAATGGGTCTGAGCTGTTTTAAAAAAAAAAAAAAAACTAGCTGAGTTCAGGCATATACTTTCCAATCATAGCTCCTACTGCCCCAAACCAAAAGAATATAGAGTAAGATCCAGACCCCAGGGAGAGATCCCTAGTGCCATTCTTGACCCCCTCATTTATCAGCTACCTCACTCACTATCTAATTCTGGTACTTTCTGAAATCTGACTGAGAAACCCAGGTAGGGACTCCCAGAGCCAGTCCACCCATCCACCTATCTATAAGTCACCCCACTCACCACTCCATTCCAAGACTGCATGGTATCTGATACAGAAACCTGGAAAACTAGATCCAGTCTATTCACCTGGCCATGTATCAGACACTCCATCAACAACCCCAGCTGGGGATGACATAGAATCCAACCCAGAACACCAGATGAGAATCATAGACTAATTATGACTACTACCCACAATGTTGCTGAGGGGCTATATCATGTCCAACCCAGAATCTAAAATAGGGACCCCAAGAGCCAGTCTGTCAGCTTATCTGCCTGCTTGCTTGCCTGCTTGTTAGCTCTCCCATCTACCGTTTCAATCAAGGACCACAGGGCATACTGTATGGTGATTTGAATAAAAAAGGGCCCCATAGACCCATAGGATGAGGTATTATTAGGAGGTATGACCTTGTTGGAGGTGGTGTGACCTTGTTGGAAGAAGTTTGTCACTGGGGACTGGCTTTGAGGTTTGAGATGCTCAAGCCACACTCAGTGTTGCATTCTCTTCCTGTTGCCTGTGGATCCAAATGTAGAACTCTCAGATCCTTCTCCAACACTGTGTCTGTCTACATGCCATCATGCTCCCTATAATGTAAAACAGCCTCCATTGAATGTTTCCCTTTCTAAGAATTGTTGTGTTCCTGGTGTATCTTCAAAGCAATAGAAACCCTAAGACATCCTGTGACACTTAATTCAGATAAGCAACCCCCAGATCCAATCCACCATCCTACCTACTAGGATTCTCTGGGACTGTGTGGCATCCTTTGCTCTGACCCTCAATAAAAAAAAAAAAACCCAGTCTAGCCTCTACCCTATCCAACTCCACCTGAGAATGATGAGGCATCATATATCCTGCTACCAGAGATATTGCCCATTCTCACTGTGACCCCAAGCTCTACAACCCAAAAATCACCCATAGAACCTGCCAAGCTCTCCATAGACTTCTGAAGATCAGCAATTAGAAATACCTAAACCTACTAAGCTTGTTCTTAGACTCAGTAGTTGCTCCTATTCCTAGATAAGTTGAGAACATTTTGAACATCACATTTTCACAGCAATATCAAATGACCCCATGACTGACAACCAAGCACCATTTGACTGATCCATAACCTGACATGTTTGGTTTACAACAAACAGAGATCTAAATATGACTCAAAGGCAAGACCAAGCACCTAGAAATACCACAAATCTACCTCCATATTCCTAGATCCCATTGTAAAACAAAAACATGAATAGTCTAGAAATGATTTCAGAATATTAACTATAATTATGTTCAAGGAACGCAAAGAGAATATGAATAAGCACATGAATGAAGACTATGAAAGAACGGTCAAATGACATAAAGGAAACAATTCAATATATTAATAGAGAATTTAATAAAGAGAAAGACTCTCTGAAGAAAATCAAACTAAAATAAAACGAAATGAAAACTCAGGAAGTCAAACAAAAAGCTCAGAGGAAAGCCTCACCAATAGATTGGATCAAGTAAAAGAAATAATGAGAAGGTAGAGGAAATGGATCGTTGAGAGAAATGAAAAGCTAAATATAAATAAATAAATAAACAAACAGGAATGGAACATGTTGGAATTCTGGAACACTATAAAAAGACCAAATCTAGGGTCTAGAGAGATGGCTTGTTGGTTAAGCACTGGTGGTTCTTCCAGAGGACCTAAGTTCAATTCCCAGCAATCACATGGTGGCTCACAATCATCTGTACCAGGGTCTGATGCCCTCTTCTGTCATGCAGGCATACATGCAAATAGAGTATGTATATGCATAAATAAATAAATCTTTTTTAAAAAAAAAAAAAAGACCAAATCTACTAATGATATGAGTAGATGAAGTAGAAGAAACCCAGGTCAAAAACACAGAAAATATTTTTAACTAATGATAGAAAATTTCTAAAAATCTAAGGAAAGAAATGCTTATAAAGGTACAAGAAGCATAGAGAACACCAAAAGAGTGGAACAGAAAAGAAACTCCCAAGACATAATAAATGAAACACTAAATAGATAGAGAAAAGAAAGATTATTGAATGCTACAAGAAAGACCAAGTTACCTATGAAGCAGGCTCATCAAAATAACACATGACTTTTCAGTGTAGACTTTGAAGGCCAAAAGCTATAAACTGATGTTGTGGAAGACCATGGATGCCAGCCCAGGCTATTATACCCAGCAAAATTGTCAGTCATAATTGAAAATGAAAGAAAAAATTTTCCCGATGAAAATAAATTTAATAAATTAATATATACGAAGCAGAAAGAAACTACAGAAAGAACTAAAAGAAACACTTCAGTATGAACAGATTAGAAACACCCAAGAGAAAACAAAGAATAAAATCATTCCATTGCAGCTAACCAAATGAAGTCTAAAAAAAAATACCACAAGAAAATAATAGGAATTAATAAACATTATCCAATTATAACTCATTCTTCGCATAAATAAATTCCAAATAGATAAAAGGTTTCACTGATAAGCTCAAAACTCTTAAATTTCTAGAGTTTAAGGAGTATACTTTAGGATATGAACTGTCCAGATAGTATCTGGTGGCCCAAGAATATGACTGACAGGCAACAAGTTGGACTTCATGAAATTAAAAGGCTTCTTTCTGTTCTACAAACAAAATGGTTAATCAAAGGAAGAGTCAGCACATAGAATTGTAAAATATCTTTTCCAGCTCTACCTCTGATAGAAGATGAGTGTATACAGTATAACAGACTTTAAAAAAAATTTAAAAATAAGAAAACAAAAAGCCAATTTAAAGATAAGATATACAACTGATCAGAGTTCTCAAAATAAGAAACACAAATAGATAAGTGTAACACAAATTTCTAAAATGGTCTTTTAATAAAAAACCCAGAGCCAGATGTTGGGGTAAATGCTGAAAGATCTGGGACAAGCCACTGCCTTGTACTTACCTCACCAACTCCATGAATCCTCTGACTGAAAGCCTCTGAGTTCTCAGCTGAAAAGGCTTCCTCGGCCAAAAAGCTTCAGCCTAAAGAGAGCTTAGTTCCTGTCTCCTCGGGCCTTATATAGCTTTCTTTGCCCAGCCTTGCTTCCTAGTGCTGGGATTAAAGATGTGTGCCACCACTGTCTAGCTCTGTTTCTCTCCTAGACTGAGTCAATCTCATGTAGGCCAGAGTGGCTTTGAACTCACAGAGATCCAGACAGGTCTCTGCCTCCTGAGTACTAGGATTAAAGGTGTGTGCCACCACTGCCTGACCTCTATGTTTAACACAGTGGCTTGTTCTGTCCTCTGATCTTTAGGCAAATTTTATTAGGGTACAACAAAATATCACTACAGATAAGAAATGTTTTAAAGTATTCATCATCCTTAGCCATGAAAGAAATGTAAATTAAAACTATTTTAAGATTTCATCTTCCCACTGTTCAAATGGCTAAGATGAAGAAAAAAATGAAAACAAATGTTGGGAATAGGGGATTTTCATTCACTATTGGTGAAAATTCAAACTGATGCAGCCACTATGCAAATCAGTATGAAGTTTCCCCAAGATGGTAGAAGAAATATATACCCTTAAAGAAAACTGACTCTTCCTCTTTCAATAGTATCAAATGCCAATAGATCCTTATCTAGAGGAATGGAACTTGAAAATCTTATACTTAAGGAGGTAACCTAGACCCCAGAAGACAAATGTGACATGTTCTGTCTTATATGTGGATCCCCCTAGATCTTAACATTGACTCTTTAGATTTGTGTGTTTAATTAGGAATATTTGTAAAACCAGGAAACAGGAAAGGGCCAGTATGGGTGAAATTTTAAAGGAGAGGGAATTATATAGCATAGGGGATATTAAGAGAAAAGAAGGAATAACAAGAAGGGATATATAAGAAGGTAGAGGGATGATATGTTATGACAAAGGAGAGTGAAGGAAAGGGACAGGTAACATTAAAGATGTTTGAAAAAGCCACATGGAAGCATACGATTTTATAAAGCCCTACTGAAAGTGATGTTATAAAAGCATGTATCATTGTTCTTATTATTGTTTCTATAACTTTGATAAAACACTGTGACTGTGATAGTCTGAATTAGAATGCCACCCATTGGATTATATATACCAATGTTTAGTGCCCAATTGGTGAAACTGTTTGGAAAAGATTTGGAGGTGTCGCCATGTTAAAGGAGGTGTGTCACTGGGTGTGGGATTTGGAGCTTCAAAAGGCCATGCCATTACCAAATATCTCTTTCCACTTCTCTATGCCTACTGATTATGAATCAGATATATGATCTCAGCTACTGGCCTAGAGCCATGCCTTTCTGGCTGCTGTCATGCTTCCTGCTATGATGGACATGGACTTACCCTCTGAAACTTCCAATAAAATCTAAAAGTTCCAATAAAATCTTTCTTTTACAAATTGCCTTGATCATGGTGTATATTCATTGCAATAGAAAAGTAACTAGGACAATAGCCAAAAGCAATTTTGATAGAAGAGAGATTATTTCGGCTGATAATACTCAGTTCACATTCCTTCTCCCTCACAAAGTCAGAGAGAATTTGAGGCAGACAAATCTAGATAGAGTATTTTCTCAATTAAGACTCCATCTTCTTAAATTACTCTAGCTGCGACAAAATGATATACCAGAAGGTGCTAGGTAGACTACTGGAAGAAAAAAGACATGAACAATTTGAATCTTCCGTGGTATAATAATAACCAGAATGGAAAGATATGCCCATACATACAAAAGTGGCACAAATATTGTGGGAGTGGCCACCTGATTTCTGCAGGATTGAAGGCCCACTCCAGAGGGAAGTATGCATGTAGATGCATGCCTGGTACTGTAAACTTGACCTAGAACCCATGGCTGGGGAGATCATAGGTTCCAGGGGTGATATATTTTCAAATGTACATAGTAACAAGCTGCTCTCTGATTACAGATATCTAGACACATAGATTAGTTGAGCTATCAGTCCTTTTCAAAGTTTCTTCTTTATCCAGTGGACAATGATTAACTCAGAAACTCACAATTGGTCAACATACAGAGAACAAGCATCTGGAGAGTGTTCAACTGAAAATAACATGTGAATATCACAACCCCTTCTCCCAAAGCTCTGGGAATATCACCAAAGAAGGCATAGAAAGAAAGCAATAGCCAGATGTCAGGAGTACTAGGGCAAAAATTGTGTCTGTGGAACATGAAAAGTCTTTTCACTCATGAATCCACAGCTACTGTGATGCCTACACAAGACATGCACAAGATCAAGCCAGTCAAAATTCAAGCAAGGAGAGAAAAAAAAATGGGTCATAAGGTCCCATCCCTAATTAAGGAGCTACTGAAAGCTGATAGCTTCTAGAGGATAGAAAGTCAGATTTGAGGGTATATTCCCTTGTAGGTAGACCACTGGGCTTAATAAGTCATTTTAAAAAAGGAGAGATCATGAAGTTCAGAGGCATTCGGCAGTTATAGGTTAGAATTAGGAAGTAATTGAGAGGAGGACTACAGGAAGGGTATGATCAAAATACATTGTATGTGTGTATAAAATTCTCTAAGAATTAATTATTATATTATACTCAAAAAA